>BJCM01035121.1:2823-19999 GCA_018326385.1 Flaveria bidentis | reverse complement strand
TATATATATATGTATATATATATTATAAACACTTAGCGGTTCGCATACGAAAAGCCCTCAGCTTTTGCGGTTCGGTTTTAGACCTTGTCGTCTTGGTGCGCTTCTTGATTTTTAAAACCAAGATGTTGATGATGATAGGCAAGTATCATCTAAGGCTTTCGTTTGAGGTCTTTGATCTTCGACCCCCACCTTAGCCTTTCCGATTCGTATTTTTGTCTTTGGAGCGGGGTGGAGGTCGAGCGCTGTCGCGGCACGGCGGTGGGTTTGTGTTGTCGGCCAGGCTGTTCGGCTATCCATAGGTGGCAATGAGGCTGGCCGATGGTAGGATGGTTGACGGTTCTAGGCTGGTTGGTCGGTCGGTGGTTGTTTAGCTTCGCCGCTCCTCACGACGTTAGTGGTGTGTGCTAGACTTCCCCGTTACATGGTCGTTGGACATTCCCTCCGCCGACACCGCCCTTGGTTGTGACTGTTATTGGGCAGTAACATGGACGCAGTGCCCACTGGCACCTCAACTTGTTTGGGTGCCACTGGATGATGCATGTATTATTCAAATGTCCCAGTTGATGACGACGAGTGCAACCTCATCCGTGACTTTTGTTATTGGTTGCTTTGTCTAGCTTGATATCTCTGTTGTCGTGTGAATATGGATAAGGCGATAAGGAGAAAAAGAGGATGTTATATTATTTATGTTGACGTGGCAAAGAAGTCTTTGCAACCACAATGAACTAGCATCTCTCAACCTCTAAATCTGTTTCCATTTTGTTCATTAATTTATTATCGTTTTGGTTGTTCTTTGGCCGTGATGATATAATGAAACTGTTGTTGGTTGAACTGGCTTGGCAGACATTTCCGGTCTGCAGCCACAACTAACCATTGGTTATGAGCCACGTACTGTCTTTGATGATTAGTTAACTAAGTGATGTGGTTCAGGTTAACGGTTAAATTTAGACGTGCAACGCGCGTTGCTGTTTAAATACTATTAAAGGTTAAATTATCAACATATAGATCTACAATCATAAAGCTCTGTTGAATTCTTAATGTATGAACAAATAAGATTATCTGTGTAGCTCTTCCTTTTATTTCCTATATAATCATAAACAGATATACCACGTTCATATATGTTGATTTAATTCATTTAAAGATTTTTGCGATGTCTTTGATCCATATTAGTTGCAACATAATTCATGAGACAATTTCTAGATTTATATTTAGTGGTTGGATAACTCGAAGTTATCACATCAACAAAAGAAAAATATATATATTTCTTCACAATCAAAGTTTAGTCTTAAAGTCATCTCTTAATAAAAAAGTCCACATTTATACCTTACAATTTCAATATATCTAATTTAATTTTCTTGTCCAAGCCCATTTTTAAAATGTACGTCTTGAGTCTTGACTAATGTCCAAAGACATCATTATTTTTTCTAACAGCAGTAAAATATAGAGATTAAAGGTTTAGTTATAGTTTTTAATAAATACTAGTCAATGAAACAGTCACTGTACTTGTTCATTGGTTGAAGAAGACTTAAAAAATTGAATGATGTCATAATTAATTTGAAAAAATATATTTAGATGTAGCATTAAATTGAATACTATATTGTTATGTTACTTATACATTAAACATCACTAGTGGAAGGTCAATTACGTTTATGTGACAGTCGTGTACGGGAGCTAATGTCCGACTATGTGACGTGTGTCCTAAGGATTGTTTTTAGGGTTAAAAATTGTTGAGAGTAACTTTTAGAAAATCTAAAAGTGTGACCCCTATTCAGTTATTTATTTAATTTTAATTTTCTTATTTTTATTAAAATAAAATAAAAGTTGTGTATAGGATTTATACTTATATAACTTGTAAAAAGTTCGCACCTATTGGCTATTACAACTTAATTAAAGTATATTAGTTTATAACAACAAAATTAAGTTACACAATTTAGATATGAGTTTAATGGGATGTGCCCAAATTACATGATTTTAAATAATCGTAAGAAGGGGTTAATATATTTTAACACGAAAAGATACATGGGTTATGTTTCGATTTGGATGATTCAACCTGTGAATCCTTAACGTCAACCTACCAACAAGTTGAAAAAGGTTCTGGAAAAATAGTAGTCTATTATCACTTGAAAATATATCATCCAAATTATTGTCCGGAATGAATAATGTTGGATCATTTATTCGTCTCGTATTATATAAAAAATTGAGTAGAAAATCTGAGAAATAATATTGTGAGATATTTGCATATAGTGTATAAAATTAAAATGATTTTTTTTATTAATATATAACACCTATATGGTCGTTGTTTAGTTGCTTGTTTCATCGATGAGTCGGTGATCTCTGCCTGTTCTTGCATGCCAATTGTAGAAAATACCGTGATAAATTGAGAGTCGACAAATGTTTTCAGATTGAAACTATTTGGCTTCATATCAAAATTTCAAACTGATAAAACTCAATTACATAAACAAGTATGATATGTGTGAAAATTCGTGAATTGAGAATTAAAGAATGACCAAACTTCTTTTCCGAAATCAACATTTGTAGAAAATGCGAGAAAACTACCTTCGAATATTACATTTTTTACCCTCAAATTTCACATGTGAAATTTTGGTTAAATCGGAATTTTCGTGTGTTTTTTATAAAGCAATATTTACCAAGAATTTTTTTTTCCAAGCCCCAACTAGGGGTTGCTGCCCCTTGGAATCCGCTCATGGGGGCGTTGCCCTCGGACCCTTGCCAACAGGGCGTTGCCCCCTTGGAAACCTATTAGAACCCCCTTGGAACCCCCTTGGAACCCCCTTGGAACCCCCTTGGAACCCCCATTGATTAGGGGCTTTGCCCCTAAAATGTTTTTCAGTTTCGAATATCACAATAAACTCAAACAAATGTGTGTTCCGCACCTTCTGACTTGTTTGATGAATACCATGATCAAATTGATCGTTAGTTAATCCAATTATACTAAAATATCTAATACCGATTTTGGTACCCGTGTTGCTAATCAACAATAATAACCAGAACCAGACAGGGGTACCCGAGGGTGCCGCGTCAACCCTAAAAAGTAATAGAAAGGTTAAGGAGGGTGGTGATGTGACTTTTAGTTTTAGGGAAATCTTAAATGTTAAATGTATAAGAACCAAGTCTATAAACCTTTTTTCTGCGGTGATAATTTAAGCCACGTTGGAAAATGGCTTTACGTTTTTTCTGCGGTTGTATTTTAAGCCATGTGTACCATCGAATCGCTTTTTCATGATGCTTCTTTTACGACATCATGCAAGTACTACACTTATTATTCGTTAGTAGAATATTTACAAGGGAGGTAAAAAGCACTGGAACATTGCAATGTACAATTTAAATAATAAATTATGTTAGAACTTGTTTTGTGATCTAAAGATTAAAGTAAACTAGTATTAAGTTCTCGCGTTTCGGGGGACGTAAAATCATGCTAAGTAGTACCAAAAACACACCACCATTAGCGATTACTAACCAAATGTAAAACCAAGGACATACCACCGTTATATGAAACGTAAAACATATAGAACAAAAACTAAGTCGATCTTGGGTCAATGCGTTGCGGCGGTATCGTTAATGGGAAGAAAAATAAGCGTAAAAACGTTAAACTACACATGCGCAATGCAGGGTGTTAACTCGCAAAATATATAACACAACATAAAACAAAAATGTTTTAAATATAAAAGTATAGGGAGTAAAGTTAAAAGTAAAAAATATTTAGATTAAATTGTAAAAGATGTAAAATGTATTGTGTTAAAATGAATAAATTAAATATTATAAAGAATAAGACAAAAGTTATGTACAACATTTAAAGTATGTTATACAATTTATAATGCATAAGAAAATTGGTAATTAGTATATATATAATTACATATTTACAATTTTTTGTGTTGTGGGAAAAAAGGTTAAAATGTAACAGTTATATATAGCTAAAAACAAAGATATAAAGAATTTTTTTTTCAGTTTCGATCTATCCGTCGTGTAACAATAACTTTTGTAAAAGAAAATATTATTTAAAATAATTTGGACAAAACACGTTCGGAAGGTGAATGGAGATGACCAGAGTGGGGTGTGCTTTTTCTCGCCCTTGCCGCCGCCACAATGGGCATTATGGAGCAGTGTTGTGTTCATTGTGTAAGTTAATTGGGTTTCGAGTTATTCGGGTTTTTGATGTTTGAAGTTTTATCTGAAATCCGACTAGAATAAAAACCGGTTTAATCGGTTTTCGAGTTGTTCGGGTAACGGGTTGTTTAGGTCGGGTTTCTTCGGGTACATGTGGGATCGGGTTGGGTGGGTTAATTGGGTACGGATAAAATCGACGGGCATAGCTTATTCTTATAAAGAAAAAAAAAGAGCTAATTACTCTTTTAATTGATAGAAATACAATAAAATCTTGATGTCTTTATAACAAAAAAATCAAAAGAAAATCTAGTAACAATTTTCTTCGGTTTTATTCAATATACCATTCAGCTGTGAATCTTCGAAACAAAAGTGATATTCAAATAGCAATTGATTGCTAAAATAGCAATGAGATACGGGGTGAGACAAAGAGGAATAATCGAGAAATGGATCACATTTCTTGCCAGAATCTTCTATTTATTTTTTATCATATGAATAATTTATAGATGATAAGTTGTTTAAAGAATTTAAAATCTTTTATTTGTTTTTAACTATATCCTTAAGCGTAAGCGGCATGGTAAATTAGTTGATAGTTAAAAATAATAATAAAATCTACATAGTTAGATATATTTTTTTAGTTTACTAGAATTGAACTTACATAATAGTTTTGCTATATATAATACTGAATTATTTTTACTAGCCATAAAACTAAAAAAAAGAAAATAATTATTCGTTTAAAAAGATATCAACTCCAAGAAACCTAAATACTCGCCGTTCCATGCCTAGAGACATCTCTAGAGTATAACTAAAAATGCACGAGCCTTAGGCCCTCACAAGTTATAAAATCATCCAATTTTATAACCTAATCTATAAATCTATATAAAAGAATGATTTTTTCCACATGTCTTTCTCATTACCCATGTTTTTGTCACATGTCCTTCTTATACACATTCTTATATAATTTTTCCTCAAAAAATATATTATTGTAATTTAAATACTCAACATAATTTATTTCTCATATTAAAAATTAATTTTATTAATTACTACATTTCTCTCTCTTATTTAATTTTTTAATTTTTTTTTAAAATCAAGCTATCTTTTTAGAAAATAGATTTTATTAAGGACATTAAAAATTACATCTTTTTACTAAAATAGAAATAATAAAAAACAAAACTTTTATTTAATAATAAAAGTTCTAAAACACTAAATCTTTTGAAACAAAATAATTTGAAACGGTTATTTTTTAAAGAAAATTATAAATGGTGATTTTTTTTAAAATAATCTTATTAAAACAACCATAATAATTACAAACTAAAGTTTGTTTAATAAATCTATAATCTATAAATCTATATAAAAGATTTTTTTTGCCACATGTCTTTCTCCCAACCCATCTTTTTGTCACATGTCCTTATACACATGCTTATATAATTTTCCCTCCAAAAGAGTATTATTGTAATTTAAATGTTCAAACTAATTTATTTCTCTTATTTAATTTTTTTTAAATCAAGCTACTTTTTAAAATAGATTTTATTAAGGAAATTAAGAATTACATCTTTTTACTAAAATAGAAATAATTAAAAAAATTTATATAATATGAAATTTTCTAAAACACTAAATTTTTTGAAACAAAATATTTTAAAACGGTTATTTAAAAAATTATAAATGGTGGTTTTTTAAAGAACAATCTTATTAAAACAACCATAATAATTATAAACACATATTTTTTTAATAAAAAATAAATTTATACATAAGATTACTCATTTCTCTGTATTATTAATAATAATATTAAATATTAATAAAATTACTCATACCATTTTTAAATTAAAAATATTTATAATTTAATACAACAAAAACTTATTTTTATGTAAAACACACTTTTTATAATTAAAGTTTTATAAAATACAGAATACAATGAATTTTTTCATATAACATCATTTTTCTTTAAAAAAATATTTAAAAACCATAGTTCTTTTATAAAACAAAAGTTTAATAAAAACAACATATTGTTTATACGTAATTATAATTATAATTTATCTTCAAGCATGGTTTATAAATCATAAATTAAAGATTATTAAATAATAGGGCCATGGTCGTGGCGTTAGACAGAAAGCCGATAATTTTGACGAGACCTTTTTATTACTAATTATTTAGTATTTTATTTATTCAACCCGTGTAATACACGGAATACTAACCTAGTTATACATATATAATCAAGAGGTAACTTTGTAAAATAGTAATCAACTTTCAAAAGTGTTCCAATTAAGTAACTAAAGTTTTAAAAATGTTCCAATTAGATCACTCATTTTTATATTTTATATACAAATTAAAAGTCATAACATATTTTTTAGCATGTTATACTTTTGGATTCAATTAGAAATTTTTTTTATCTTTTGATGCTGATATAGAACGTTGACGTAAATTTTAGGCACTTTTTTTATTTTTTTCATAATTAACATGTTTTTTTATTTTTTAATATAATTTTATATATTGAAAATTCTAACTCATATGTCTTTTCTATCATTACTTTCTTGTCATAATAAAATTTGGTAATGACTCGATTTGATCTTTTGGAGGTCCAATTTGAGAAAAATATGAATGAGTGACTAAATTAGAACACTTTTGAAACTTGGTTACTATTTTGTGACATTTTTTCTATAATCAATTCAGATTATGAAACAAAAAGTATAAAAAGATAATTTGGTTACGCATTTCTCCTTCCAAACTTAAAATCTTATGTTTTAAGTCATTTAATAATAGGTCTCACTTAAATTTTTATTGTGTTTTTTGTTTCAACATGCATGGCCCATCTCCGTTGGTTCATCAACGGCATCAACCCAATATTCATCGTTTAAACTAATTTCATTAATAATCTCCTCAAAACTTTAACACGTTTTAACTAAACAGGTTTATTACATAATACAAATTGAAACATCAAATAAAGTGTGAAAATGATTTTTGATTTTATTATTATAATACATTCTTAAAGGTGTTTTAAATTCCTTATGGTTATATTTTAAAGATAAACAAATATTATTTATTTTTAATCTTAGATAATTTTAATCGTTTTAAAGTGACATTTTACGTATCCTACGATTCATATACATATATAATAATAGATGATCGGCGTGTTTCAATATTTTATAAAAATGTTCGTGTATTCAAAACTTGGGTTATCTTATCAATTGTTTAGTTAAGTACCTTATTACTTATTAGTTAATTAGTTGTTGAACTTATAAGTTCTCAATCTCAAACCTCAAATACCTTATTACCTTATTACCTATTTTTTATTCGCTTTGTGAATCCTAGATGATTTAGACGCCCCCGTCCACCACTACCGCTACCGCCGATCGTCTTCTCTCACTGCTAAACACCGTCGCCACCTTAGTCTCACCACCGGCTCTCCCTTTGTTCTTTTTGAATCCGCCGTTTGACTTCTTTTTTCCCTACGTTGACCATTTTTGACGATCATACATTCATACATGATTGATAGCGACAAAAGTTTTTACTTTTGAGTCCATTTCATTTTCTTATTAATTAAATGTGACTAATTTTCTAATTGCAACTTTAAGAGATATTTAAAAAAAACTAAGAAGTGTGTTTCCTTTGACCACTTTAATAATTTTGTTTTATATGAAGCACTTAACTATTTTTAAATTCGTTTAATATTGAAATTTTATTACTCTAGATTCTTATCGGCACGATGGAATTTTCTAGCTACATATCGGCTGAAATTAAAATGTTAATTTTATAGACACAACTAAATGGTTATATTGACACCTTGTACAAAACTTTTATAAGGGTTATAGCGTGATACGAGTCGTGTAGCTTTAGGATTCTTATTAAAATTATGTTATGTCACATAAGTTTTTCTTGACACTATACATGAGATGTATAGGGTGGATATCAAGAAATGATGTAGATTTGTCAGTAAACCATGAACTTATAGACTTATATGAGTTATAGGTGTCACATGCGTTCTTATACCCAATAACAGATTCAACAAATTTTTACACAAGAGATGAAATTTTTTTAATGATCGTTTAACTATCATTGTATAATGAACATTTTTGGTCAGGTTCAAGTCTGATCAGGTTAACGTCATATACAAAAAAATACAATCGAACTAAATTTCATAAAAACCATCAAAAACACATCACATGTGAGTACAACAACATAATGAAATTGCAATATATAAAAACAATGTTTATGAAAACATTCTAAGCAAGTATTTCTTCATAAAACTATAAAATAACTGTATAAATTCTCATAACTCATCCGATTACGCAAATCAGACTCTACGTGTGTCATTACCGGAAAAACATATCTCAAACATCATAGTCGCAATATGTAATACGAGAGTTAGTTTCAATAAACGATATATCAATGTATATTTCAATGGTTGTACACCCCTACACATACCTAAAGTGGGTGTCCAAATAATATAAACTTTCACCAGACGGACATAAGATCTCTCTCCTCCAATCTAACACTATGGATGATCTACGACCATCGTCTCTCTCATTCGTTTCAACAAAACTTTGCAAGCTTTTGACTGTAGACGTGGTCACTGTCTCTATTAACCCACATACAAGCCACCCTTCTTGTCCTCTCACTTCTCTTTCACGTTGGATATTAAGAGGTCAACAACTAATGATAGACACAAAACACTTTTCATGGGCGTTGCTAATTTTTATGTGTTGATATCTATCAATTTGATTATATATTTTCAGACCGGTTCACGTTAGACTACTTTAGAATCACAAAACCTAGCATTATTCAGATTTGAGATCCTAAACCAAACTGTTTTATTATTCCAACTGCACATAAAAATAAAAACAAAGCTTGAATCCTTGACGTCCTTTCGGATGAATGTTAAAAATATATGAATTAACAGCTATAACAAACACCATTTTTAATTTCATTCTCGCTTATATATACAGTCTTGTATATACTCAAGCTTAACATAAAAACTCGAATCCAAACCCTTTATAACAAAACAAGATTCAATTTACGCTCAAGCTCTTCTCTAACTTCTCGAACGTTAAACTCAACAAACTCTAAAACCAACTCCTAACTATACACCTTTTATTTATGATGAAATTTAAACCCTCAATTTCTTAAGAATCACACCATACAACACATCTTTATAGTACTTAAGCTCACGACCGACTCAGCTCGTTTTCACTTTTCACCGGTAAACCCAAAACACAAATAAACTCAAAGGCGCCTATTTAATTTTTGGCGGGGTAGGGTACAACGTACAAAAACATTCACACAAGGGGCAATTCCGTCATTTCATCATTACCGCGCCCTAGGGTTTTTTCCCCACCTTAAATTCTTTTCATTTTATTTTGCCGCTATCACTTCTTCGTCTACTTCATCTTCTTCACCCCCCCCCCCCTTCTGAAAATCACAAGTGATTCAACATCGTCATTGTAACCTATATCCTTTAATCAACCATTGAATCATCTCTTTAAACTTCAAATCTGATATGTTTGTTGTTAAACATCGTCATTGTAACCTATATCCTTTATTCAACACCGTCACCATCTTCAAACATATCAGCATTTGATTTTACCTATATTCACCTTTTGTTTCTGTTTTCTGAAGATTTGTAGCTCTTTAAACTTCAAATCGTTCCTCGATCCGTTGTTTTTGTCTTTGGGTTGCTGTTTGTTGTTAAGGAAGTCGATTTAGCCTTGTTTTTGGGCGTGATCACTTGATTTGTGGGCGATCGATCTGTTCGATTTGTGTTTGAACTGAACTGAAGTGGTGGTTGGAGAATGGGCGATTTAAGCGATAAGGTGAGTAATCGTTGAACGAAATCAGTTTCGATCGTTGAATCATGAACGATCTGTGGTTTGATTGGTGAACGATTGGTGATTTGATTTCAATTTGTTGTTTTGGTGGTTGATTAGGGTTCTGAGTGTGAAGATATGATGAACTGCAAAAGTAGCCCTGAAGGAGGCGGATCATCTTCATCTGACGGTGGTAGTCATCCGATCAAAACCTGTGCTGATTGTGGGACCACCAAAACACCCCTCTGGAGAGGCGGTCCAGCTGGCCCTAAGGTACCATTTTCCCCCAAATTGATCTTGATCATCAAGAATCTCTGTTTAATCTGATTGTTTGATGTTTGATTGTTGGATGTTTGTTGTTAATAATCTTTATTACTGTTGTGATTATGCAGTCTTTATGCAATGCTTGTGGGATTAGAAGTAGGAAAAAGAGGAGAGCAATGCTAGCAATGGGAAAAGAAGATAAGAAACCAAAGAAAACCACCATGGTTGCCACCACCACCACCATCACCACCTCTGGTGGTGATAGTCAAAGCAGCGGTTTGACCACCAGCAAGAGTGGTGATTTCTGCTTAAAGAAGAGGCTAATGGCACTTGGGTCAGAGGTGGTGTTGCAGAGACCAAGATCAAGA
This sequence comes from Flaveria bidentis, assembly GCA_018326385.1. Lineage (NCBI taxonomy): Eukaryota > Viridiplantae > Streptophyta > Magnoliopsida > Asterales > Asteraceae > Flaveria > Flaveria bidentis. The sequence continues at coordinate 9,447 of BJCM01035121.1, read as the reverse complement.
ATCACAAAAAGGAGGAAGCTTGGGGAAGAAGAACAAGCTGCAATTTTGTTAATGGCTTTATCTTGTGGGTCTGTTTTTGCTTGATATTAAGGAGATTTTAAGTAGTTTTTTTAGGGTTTTTGATGTTGAAGGTTTAAAAGACTGAAGATCAAGATGTGTAACTTAGAATATGTTCTTTGATTGGAAGTACTAATTTTGTTTTCTGAATGTTAATGATTCTGGTTTAATCATGTTGGTGGTATAAGTATTGTGATTAGTTAACTTGTCATTTGATTGGTGTATTGCATACTTTTTAATTATGATTGTTTAGTATTGTATTGTGGTTTGGTGATTATGTCATGGTGGTAGTTATGATGCTTTTAGCATCAACAATGAGTAGTCTTAATTTGTCATTGTCTAACTTATGCATCAATGAGTAGAGATATTTGAACATGTACACACCCATTATAACACACTTTAATATACCTTTTGTTAATAAGTATGCAATCGAATTGAACGGACAAGAATGGTTTGTGTGTATTTGTTTGACTGTGATTAGAAAATAATAAAATACAAATTGATATTCTTGTAGCTTTTGAGAAAACAAACATGTTTGTTTTCTTTATGTTTGTTCACAATAACAAACATTAATGAGTTTAAACGGGCATAAACAAATATATGTGAATATTAACGCGTGGAAAAAGAACATGTATAAAAAAACAAACACCAATAAACTAACAATAGTATTCCAATTAAAGCATAAATACCACCACATGAAAAAAAATAATTTACCACACTGAAAGTACACAGCAGTATCTAGACAAAAAGCTAAATACAATAGAAAATTCAAAAATTAAGTCAAATACAACCTTGAAAACAAGTATAAATGGACAAATATATAAATGACAGGTCATTAAGTATTAAGCATTATAATAATTAATAAATAATTTCAAATGAATATGTAAACAAATATAATCACAAGAACATAAAAAAACATAAATGAACACACCTTTTATGTTTATCAAATAAACGAACGCAAACAAATTTCTACCGATTTATTCTTGAACAACTTAGTGTGTATTTAGTTTTTATTTACAGGCATAGTCGCAATGATACAGAACCTAGTAACACTATGCAGGTGCCCCATCACTAACACCGTCACATTAAGTTTGAATTTATAGATGTCATTAAGGTAATTTTATTTATTTATCTATAAAATTGAAAATGTTTCTTTGATTTTATAGGATACCGTTTCTTTTGGCTAGAAAAGACATGGGCTTTTGGAAACATAAAGAGAAGAGTACCAATGTTGGAGTACGAAAATGACCCTCCTCAATTTTTGGTGTTGTAGAGGACAACCTTTTAGCTTATTTGTACTTTCATTCTCATCTTATCTCAACTTTGTCTTTATTAATGTCATGAAATATTTAATTCTCCTTTTGATTTTAGTATGTAGTTAGCTACCCTTATGCAAAATGATAATGTTTTGGATTTATTAATGGTTCAAGGAAGTTTTTAGGTTTCTTAACGCGATTGGCTTACACAACCTCTTAGATGTATTACATACACTCTTCTTTTGAAGCATATGAGTTTATGTTTGGTGACAATGTTAGTAGAGGTACACATCCGAACTAGTTCATGATCCGAAACTTTTTGGCAACCATTTTTGAGTGAAAGCGTTTCGAAACATATCTAATCTACCGGTTTGAAATCGCCTATATGTTGAAACTGGTTAAAACCACCCTGAGCCGTTTTGACTTAACTAGCATTGACTCGATCCGGGTTTCTAAACCGATCTGGTTTAACCTAAAAATATGGTTTTTTGTGCACCTCTAATTGTTAGTGCTTTATGCTTATCTCTAATCTTGTACAATAACAACATTCGCACCACATCAAAATTGACATTTACTTTATCCATGATTAAGTCTCAATCGGAGATTTATCTATTCTACATGTCCCATGGTGTTTTTTTAATCTGCGGATATTTTTACTATCGACCGTTTTTATATATTTAGTGGTGTTTTTTTAGTTGATCGCACAGTTAAACCTTGTAATTGGCCATAGAACTAGTCCGATTATGCCTAATTTAACCGCTTTAGTTGAACCGGGGGTTGTTGGTTGAACCAGACCCATGTGGTTGGACTGAATTTTTAAACTTCTTTTTCTCTCTTGAAAATCTTATTTTTTGATTAATATAGTACTCAAGATCCATATCATATTTAATGAAATATTATATATTTTATTAAAATTACAAATTCATATCAAAACATATACTATTCTTATAGTTGGTTATAAGTTAAATACATATAAATAATTTTAATTATCCAACTATTATATTCAGACAGACATTCCGACCAATAAACCACTAAGATGATCAGTTTATTGTCCGGTCTACTTTAGAAAACATTAACATTTAATAATAAGTCTATGACTGTATTTCAGATTGTAGGTTGTGTTAATCAACCATCGTATCCTTATCCTTATTTTGTATTTATATTCCACCCGTGTTACCAATTTCTTTCATGGTAATATCTTATATATATATATGACGTGTTGTAAGAAGATTTACATTGTTGTACAAAGTGTTTTATCTTTTTTGTTTTATGGATATAACATTTTTCATAGTGAAGTCATGTCATATAGGATTACCGTACGTTTTCAACATCATAAGAGGTAAGGCTATCGAAGCTATATATCTCATCACCAACAACATATTATTGTTTGGCTATATATCAAGCCATGCCTAACTTGCAACTCAAGCTAAGGTGCCGTGCTCAACACGTCTTATGCAATGTTCTACACTAATTCGTCATTGTTACCCATAAATTACTTTTTGTCTATTTTATTTTGTGCCATTATTCAATAATCTTTTCGCATATTTCAGAATTCAGATCACGTTGTTGGACCGACGGTAACCTTTTTGGGCTTTATAATGCTTCTTTTTTTTAGAAAGCCCACTCACATATGGGCCTATGTCTTTACATATAACATATCAATCAATTCCATGATACTAGACTTGCACAAAAAAACCGGGTACGGACCTGACCTGGACCCGGGTCCGGGTACAACCCGGTACCGGGTGTACCCAGTTTGTACCCGGAATAAACCGGTGGTTTCAACCCGGTTTGGGTTTTCTTGAATTTCTAAAACCCGACCCTACCTGGACCCGACCCAACCCGAACCCGACCCGGTCTAAACCTGAAGTGAACCCGGTATTGGATCCGATTTTGAACCCGGTATTGGACATAAAAAAAAGAAAAGAAAATTAGAAAAAATAAACTAAACCCGGTATTGGACCCGGTTCCGGACCCGACCCAGACCCGATTCGTACCTGGGTTCACCAATACCCGGGTACAAAAAAACCCGACTGGACCGAACCCGGTTCCGGGTCTGGCCCAAAACCCGATTTGTGCATGACTACATGATACCATCAGGGAGGCAAAACAGATTTTGGGCAATACCTGAAACCGGGTACAAACCAGATTTGGACCAACTGGATTTTTTTACTCGGGTTGAGGTGAAACTGGGTATTAACACGGGTCGGGTTCACTTACTTGAAAACGCTACCTGCTATACCCGGGTAGGATTGCGTCGGGTTAGGGTTAGGTTAGGTCCGGAACCACGTCCAGTGTCGGGTGTAGTTTAGTTTTTTTTTCTTCTTCTTTTTTTCTTTTCTTTTGTGTTTGTGTCTAATACTGGGTTCAACCATAGGTCCGGGCAGGTTTGTTAAAAAACTCAATTTAAAAGCGGTTCCAACCCTACGGGTTTAAACGGATCTAATCCGGGTATACCTCCCATCGGGTGCTACCTGTACCCGGATCCGGGTCGGGTCCGAACCCGATTTTTTATGTACACCTCTAATGCCATGTCTATGATTCTACAAATCGACCGATGGAAACACATCAATATTTTATTCATTAAACGAAGTCTTTATTTACTAAACTTATCTAATGCCACCGAAGTGTTTATAAAAAGTAGTAATGTTTTTATTTTTACCGTGCACAAATGTATAGATTTGTGAGTAAAATAAGAGAATGTGTTAGACATTAAAAATACTAAATCTTTTACTTCTTTTTAATATATTAAATCAAACCAACTTTCATTTTATCACTTGGACGCCCACCCTTACCGACCCATCACATTCACTCACTCTTGTGGTGACACACAATTAAAGGCATAAACAAGTCGAGTTAAGTCATTTGAACCTATCTCGTTTAATTTAAGTGAGTTTGAGCTTGAAATGTCAAGCTATACGTTTAAATTTTGAGTCTCACGTTTATATTTATTTAGTTATTTTAAACTATACAAGATACGTGAAAACATCACATTTATTCTTACTAAAATTTTCCCGCTTCTTTCTTTTTTATTAAATAATACCTTAATTACAAATATTATTATTTAAGTCTTTTTAGATTGAAAATAGTTCTCTAATAAATCAAGAAAGATATCTTTTTGTTAATATTATTTTCAAGGAAACAAAATTTTATAAAATAATTTTTGTTAAGCATCAAACTTATTAAAAATAGGAAATATTCTCATTTTTATAAATCAAAAGTAATTAATAATGAGAGTTATAATAAGGATATTTATAAAAATGACAATTTTTTAAACAAAACGTTTGATTTTTTTATATTTTTTTAAAAGTTGCTATCGTTATTACATTACTTATAGTTTTTACTATTACGTAATTTAAATCATATCTTATCTTAAAAAAAGTCTTTTTATAATTAAGTAAAATTTGATTATATTTTAATATTTTATTTATTCAACCCGTGTAATACACGAGTTTATTAAATGTAGTTTTTAATAATATTTATTGTATATTAGGCTCGTTGATCTAGTAAGCTCCCATTTTTCATGTCATATCTCATATCTGCGGAGAAAGAAAACTTTAAGAATTTAAAGTCTTGAAGTTTTAGCTACCCATGGTCACTTTCATAAGGAAATATTTGAATGTCTTTTTAACGATTCTCTTGCCTAAAAAGCCATTCTACCGTGTGTCTGTCTTCCAGTTTCTTGACTCCCGAACCTTAGGTCATTGATTCCTTCCCCGCTTAGGTTAGTGTGCTTCTAGGCTCAAACTCATAAATAAAAGAGTTCATTTCAATTTTACTCCTTAAAGTTTGACAAAAATAATTATTTTTTTTAAAAGATTAAAAATATCAATTTACCATCAAAAGTTTCATATATTGTTTTATTTTCACTCCAAAAGTTTCACTATTTTAGATAAAGCTGAAATAACTAATAAAACTTTGAACTGAAATTGAAACAAATTATAAAACTTTTGAAGGTAATTAATATTTTTAAATTTTTATAAAAAAATAATTATTTTTAACAAACCTCAAGAAATAAAATAAATAAAATGAAATTTAACTTTAAATAAATGAGCTCCACTATATGAGCTTGGTCCCAAACTCATTCACTCATTGTACTTTAATATGGGTTTGAGTTTATGCTCAAACTAACCTAATAGAAGAGCTTGAACAGATGATTGAGTTTGAGCTCAAACTCATTTACTAGATGAGCTCTATTACGAGGTCGAGGCGCTCGGCCAAAAACTTGTTTACTAAATAAGTTTCACTGCTAGCTCAAGCTCGGCTCGATTAAAAAGTTTAACAAGCCCAGCCCATTTACACCAATACACTCAACTTCCTTTTCTAGTTCTAGTCTTCTTTATAATATATATATATATATATATATATATATATATATTTTTTTTTAAATAGAAACTACTAACTAATATAAAACAGCACATGACGAGTCATAAATTCATGTCCATACATACATGCATACTAACAAACACACAAATATTATATACAGCTTCTATATGAAACTATGATGAAGAAAACCAGTCACACAATCACTAAAGCAATATGAACACACCCTTTCAGCACATGCTACCTTTATTATACTTTGATCTGGAAAGCTGATAAATATAATAATTTAATTAGCTCAATCACCAATACATTCTAGAATTTGACAAATAATTCTAAATCAATATAAACAATATTAAAACTAAATCACACATCACACATCAGTGATTGCAATAGCCGATTTAGCAGATCAAATTCGATAAATACCTCAGAAAAATTTGCTATATATTACATTATTCAATTATTCAATCACCAATATACTATCATAAAACAGTTAATTAACCAAAATAATACATAAAACTGCAAGAATTTACAGATCACTTCACCAGCTCACTGATCAGTTTTCACCATCATCATCAATTCACCATATTTCTTCTGTAATTCGATGAACACGTGATGGGTTCTTCATAAAACTCATCAAATTCAAATCTTGCATGATCTTTACGTATAGATCTGTGAATTCTGACGCATTATTCATCACTTCACTTCAAATCCAACAAATTAATAAAAGAAAACAAAAAGAAAGCTGATTAACAACAGAGAGACGGATCCACGGCGGCAGACGGCGGCGGAGGCCGCCGGAGGCGGCGGACTGTAATAATAATATGGGAAGTAAGGCATGATGGGGTTGGGTGGTTGTGGGGTGGGGTAGTCGTGGTTGTACGGCGCCGGTGGCGGTGGTGGGTAGGTGTAGTAGGGGCCTTGGGTGGTTGACGGTGGTGGATTGTAGCTGCCGGAGCCGCCGGAGGTGGGCGGAGACGGTGGCGGAGGG
>BJCM01035119.1:0-16652 GCA_018326385.1 Flaveria bidentis | reverse complement strand
GGTTCTTCGAAAAAAACCCGAACCGGTTTTTGGCCCAAACCGGTTTCAAATCGGTTTCAAACCGCCGGTTCGTAAGCGGTTTACATTTCCAAGCATTCAAACCGGTTTCAAACCGACCCAAACCGGTTTCAAACCGACCCAAACCGGTTTCAAACCGCCCGAACCGGTTCCAAACCGACCCAAACCGGTTTGATAGGGTTGGGTTTTAAGGATTTGAAACCGGTTTGGACCCGAACCGGTTTGGGGCCAAACCGGTTTTGACCAATATTGACCAAACCGGTTTCGGTTCGGGACCCGAACCGGTTTGGGTTTTAGAACCGGTATGTACAAGTCTAGTCATAAGTTACGTCAAACTAATCACTCCTCTAATCTTAGTAGTTGTTATGTTTGGACTACGATTTAAAATTCTTTCCTATAATTTCTATAAAATATTGGGGTTTTCAGTCTACAATTACTAATAAGGGCTGCAAACGAAATGAACATTCGTTCATTTAGTAAGTGAACATACACAAACAAGAAAACTTTTTTTTCTTAGTTGAATGAACGAACATGAAACAAGTCATGTTCATACATTTATGTTCGTGAATGTTCGATAAGGTGTTCGTTAATGTCAGTTCGTGAATATTCTTTTATGTTTGTAATTATTTTGTCAGATATATTTATGACAATCATATAATTAATTTTGGATATTTGTGCTAAGTATTTATTTATTTTTAGTGAATTTTGTGTTATGTTTGTGATAAAAATACAGAGTTTATTCTAAAACACATATATATCATCATATGTATTTATGTGTGTTCATGAACTTATTTGTGTTCGTCATGTTTATTAACATTTGTTTGTGTTCGTTGGCGTTCGGTAATGAATAGTTCATGAACCTTTTTTTAATTAACGAACACGAATAAAGAATCTCGTTCAGTAAGTGTGAAAAATTCATGAACAAGTTTATATTTTAATGAACGAACATGAACAAAACCAATTGTTTGTGTTCGTTCGATTCGTTTGCAGCTCTAATTGTTAACTTTCGATCTAAAAATTATAAAGTATTTGATGTCGGTAATTTGGGTGTAAAACACATTGTTTTTATGGAAAAATATTGTATTTAATAATAAATGTTAAAATCCCAAAAAAAGAAAGAAAACGACCATCCACTTCTGACCTGTAGTCTACATTATCCTCAAATACATAATAGAAAATTGCCACGTGAGCATGCTATATGCCAATGAACACAATTTCTGATAAGATTCACACTCCATTTTCTATCACCTAATCGAAAGTGCGATTTTACAAAGAAAATAAATTGAAAAATCATGAAAGTTTCAAATTTTATATATTCGTGTATCATATTAACTTTATTTAATATCGGATTAAATTCATGTAATATGAGATTTATTTCGTATACCAACTTTATACTTGTGCATCCTAATCAAATGACTATGAAAGTTACTATCACTTAAATAGTTAAATTATATCTTTCACTTTTTTTTGGGTGAGCTCTCTCCCTCCATCATTTTGCATCAGATTATTAATGTTACTTTTTTTAATGGCAAATTTTATATGTTACTCTTCACTCACGAATTCTCCATATTTTAAGTTTAATTGTTTTGACTTATTTTTATATTATACTTCGAAATAATGTGAGACCAATAAAATGAGTCCTAACTGAGAAAAAATATAGATTCTAGTTGCTATTGAAAATTTAATTGACTGAAATAAACTAATGTCTTATTATCTTTTAAAACAATTACGTCGGTATAGATTTAGAAAAACCGTATATATTAATAAATTAATTACAACGTTGACTATGTTACAAATCTATTACACGATTCAAACTTAAACAGTCTTATAAAAATCCAATGAAACAAACGGACAATAAGTTAAAAGGCTACAAATACGTTAAATAGATATTTATTGAACTTAAAGACTACAGCAACATCAATAGTTTGTAAAGCCATTCTTATTTCCTCCTGATTCTTATTTTATCATTCAACATCCTGCTTCCTTCCAATTAATCTTATTTCTTTAATCATAAATACACACACTCTTTAAATCTATATCATTTGTATGTTATAAATCTAGAACCCCAACCACTTAACGAGGGGCATCATAACAAACATACTTTAATGCAAATTCAATTCGAAACAAATACCCATTGGTTCCCAATCTTGTTGTATCAAATAATGTGGTGTTATAATTATATTAGTGTATTAGTTTATACTTAATTTCTTATATATGTTTATTTTGTAGTTATGCTGGATCAATATGTTAGTTTTGGTTATTTAATCAATACCCGGCCTTTAACTAGATTACTTATTTCTATTTTCTTACCTAAAATAAATTAGAACAAAATATAAACACGAGTCAGAGTAGGATAGATATTCTGTTTTTTAAATCAACTTTTTGTTTACTATCAACACCATCTACTCTTGAAGTTGCAAATACCTAAACACAAGTTATTTTTATTGTAAAAATTAAATAACAAAATCACTAAACTACAAGAACACATACTATGTTAGTCGTAAAAATAAGAGTTGGATTAGTTTTTGTTTTGAACGACTAATGTATAACCCTAATTCGAATGATAAGTGTTATATGAATATGTTCCACCTATCCGGTTCATAACCAGGTGAGACCCCAACCTCCTTAGGAGAAAACAAACAACTGAAAAAATCACTAGCTTAATTTTAAACATTTAGTGAGATTTTAAATATAAAAACATTCTCATATTAACCACTTAAGTTATGGATTGTTAGTAGATACGGAATAGTTTTATTTTTACAAAGGGAAAGGGAAAGGGAAAGAAAGAAAGAAAAAAAAAAGAAAAGATATGTGTAGGAATAAAATGATTACGTGAATGAGAAATGGGACCACGGGTTTGATGATCCTCTTGGCTGTCTAAATCTCTTGACTTGTAAGCAGGTGACCCACACTGTCTTTACGAATTCAATGATATAAAAAACACCCACGTGGACTCTGAACCATTTGCCCAACGAACTAACTCCTCTCTTTCCGTGTTTTTTTTTTATTAATGAAATTCTTACCTTTCATATTATTATTTACCATCTACTACAGGTAAAGTAAAAAACAGCTTATATAACGTCCAATATATTATATACTTGTTGTCGAATACAAATTCTTTTATATACTATACCTTGTAGTACGTTAATCAGAATGAAACCATTGTTATAGCCAAGTATATATATATCACGTGACAACATGATTGTTTGGTCATCTTCTACAGTTCTACTCATATTATAAACAGAACACTAGATTAAATTTCCATTGTACCATGAAACACCATTCCCTTGCCTTTCAAAATTCAAATCATATGTATGCAAATGTTACGTAATATTACTAATGAGCGTAGTGTTTCTACTTACTAGTGAATGGAATGAAGTACGAAAACAAAACCAATGCCATAACACATATAACCTCGTGATACCCAAAGTGAGTTTTATTATTGGGTATTTTTCTTATATATGATGGTAATCCTAAGTGTTGTTTTGTGAATTGAGTTACGTGAAATTATCAATCTGTATAAATTAAGGAAATAACATGACTAGTCATGACACTTGAGAAAATGATAGTGTAGAGGACAAGTTTAGTGCTCCAATTCATCATGCTCTTAGACAACATTTCATGGAACCTTGAGTATAAGTCACCAAAAATGTGTTAAAATCATCAACTTATTAAAAAAAGTGAGCATGTAGGTTTCTATGATATTCAGCTATTAAGGGTGGGGCTTTAAATCGTCCAACATTGTACTTCTTACAAAGAGTCAAGACTATTGCTTTTTTAATGAACTTAAAACTACATTATCTACATCTTAAGATGACCAAATTTATAACCATCTTTATGTTCATCTTAATTCCTTTTATGACCAAATTTTTTTTCAAATGCAAAATGAGAATTGTTTTCAAAAGCCAACTTCAAAGCAATATATCACACGAAGAAGAGAAAGACGTGGTGTTGAACAATAATTGGAAAGTGTGGATTTAGAGATAATGTGGAGTTATGATGAAGAAATTATTTGGATCGAAGTTATGGAAAATCACTTATAGTACAATGATCTCATGCTCTATTTAATCCATTAAGTATTCTTGTAAAAGGTTTAGAATGGTTTTAATTACAGTAACTTGTAACAAAATGAGCTAACCTATATTTAGAATGGCATTTTAATCACCTATATTTTAATTTAGAAAATTTTGTAAAAAGAAAGTAAAATACAGATTTTTTTAACAAAAAAATCAACAAAGTCATTATCTTCTTCTTTTTTTCTATTTGCTCTTTATTTCCTCGTGTCGGAAAAAGTACACTCCGGTCCATCAACTATTGATAAGTCTATACTTATGGCCTAAATTATTGAGAACTGCGGACTTCAGTCCCTATACTTTAGAAACATGACTACTATGGTCCCAAAATCTAATACGTTAGACTTTAGTCCTTTGAAGTTTGACCACCACATTTCATGCAATTTTGAGTGCAATCTTTTTAACAAATTGGATCGGGGATCGGTTTTAATATATCTACTTGGATTATTTTTCATTCGAACCACTCAGATAGGCTGGTCAGAGTGGATATCAACTTTTTTTCCTTCCAAGTGTCATTCCTTGATTATTTTAGCATCATGATGCTTATTTTAGGTATTTAAGTTTATGTATTTCACTAAAATTATAAAATGCACACCATATAGTATTTTTATATTTTATCTTAAATTAAATATGCATATAACATTTTTATATATAACTCTAATATTGACGTCATCCGATGGTTAAATTCGATTCAACCATTTCGACAAACCATTGAACCTTTAAGATGACTGGTTTGTTGGGCGAACCGGTCATAAAATTATTGTTATATTAGTAAAGTTCTAATAGTTTTTTTTTCTTAAGAGCGAATATTGATAAAATATGTATATATCGTATCTCTTTAAACATTAGTCTCCCTTCTAGCTCCACCCATGTGTTAAAAGATTAAATTCTATATTTTTAAGCCACTATAGGCTTAAAAACAAAGCGAGGTTCATAAAAAAGTCTGGCCTCTAATATCAACAATGCGTTTTGGGTGTATCGGCTGTGGATAATAGGAGAACTTCACAGTTAAGCGTGCTCAGTTAGGAGCAACCCAGTGATGGTTGACCTCCTTGGGAAGTTTTCATTCGGGCAACCAAAAGCAAATCTATGAGCTCCTTGTGGGCAAAGTGGACAATATTGTTGGTGTCAGGGGTCGGTGTTACAGAATGGTATCAGAGCCACTCATGTGTCGTTTGGGGTGTGCACTTGGGACATACCTCACCAAGGATGATGACTTCTCGGGCTTATAAACGACGATTAGTCCAAACGAGGGATGTTTGTGACACCCTACACATATCCCACATCGGATGTGGACAAAAGAGATTTCTGGTTTCATAAGGAATGTCTGACCTCTAATATCAACAACGCGTTTTGTGTGTATTGGTTGTCGATTAGAGGAGAACTTTACAGTTAAGCGTGCTCGGGTGGGAGCAATCAAGGGATGTTGACCTCCGTGGGAAGTTTCCATCCGGACAAAAAAAGCAAATCCATGAGCTGTTCGTGGACAAAACGAACAATATTATTGGTGTGAGGGTCGGGTGTTACAATATTTACTAGACAATCCTATAATTTTAGAATATTTTAGTAATTACTAATTCATAGTTTCGGTGGTATCAATATATTTACATTGGAATTTCAAAAAAAAAATTTATTTTATTGATTGGGGTCCAATTTTATACTGGTCCCAACTCTCAAGTTGGGACCAGACAAATTATTAATTTATCTACTTTATTGATTTATTGAATATTAAATTATAAACGTTCTATTATACAAAGATTTCTCCATGAAAACTAAAACGACAATAGTGTGATTGTGATATAATTCATTGCATCTTTCCAAGAAATAGAAAAGTTCAAATGAACTAAACTGAAAACTTGAGCAATAAGCCAATAACCACTAATTCTTTCTTAATCATTTATGTAAAAAGATGACTAACGAAAACTGGGGTCACAACACACAATCTCATTTGAAATTTGTTTCAAATACTATAGACATTTTAACTAGTCAAAGTATTTAACAACGATGATGCATTTGTTAATAGAATATTTACCAACCGGATGGTCAACGTACCTCAATCCTTCAATACGAGAAAAATGGCACATCACTGACAGAAAACTAAAGTTGAAGCTACTTTGTTCAAATGGTTGTGATTAATACTTTTTCAATACGAAAATTACCTACGTCATACCGATGGAACAGTTGCAAACAAGTATAACAAGGTTGGCATTTTTTACATTACCGGCGGATTACCTACGCTTTATCCTTCATGTATTTGATGTAAGAATTTTTTTTTTTTAAAACTTATTTATCAAAACTTAAATATGAATTAATTTGTAGATTACAATAAAGGGACGTTACCGTCAACAACTTTGGGCATGGACAGTCATGTCTCCCAACGGAAGGTGGCGGTGCATCTTCCTCCACCATTAGTGACGGAGTTTGAACACTCTCGTAGAAGGGGCATAAGAGAAATTAACTTTTTTAAAGGGGTGAACTCGAGTTTTATATACAAATTTACACTACCGAACAAAAAATTTACACTACCGGACTATTTAACACTACTGACGAAAAAAAGAGAGGGGGCGGCGGCCCCTCCCTGTCTCAACTATGCTTCGCCCATGTCCACCATCTGTCTCGACTTAAAATGGGCGATTCTTGCTGTATTGAGGTTCCTTCACAGTGCAGCTAATATGAAAACAAAACGTTATTTTGGACGATCCAAAAAAACTCCAAAACTTTAGTATTCCTTAGGTTGTTTTTTTAACATATAGAGTATTATTATAACTTTTGCAATTTAAAACTTATAAACAAATAAACCACAAGTAAAAAATTTAGTCAATAATAAAAACTAAATATAAATAAAACTAAATGACGAGGGAATCAAGCCAAATCATATGCAATGACGAGCCTTTGTGTCATTGATGGGCTCAAGCAATTAGTTCAGCCACCATTGATGGACGGTTTCCTCAAGTGACACAATATGTTCTAAAATTCTTGAATCGATCTCACCGGTCTACAATGTTAAATAAATTAATGATAATTAATTAATTAGCATACATCTATGAATACAACAAATTAATGTACTTATTTATAAAGACATCTTAATTACGCTTGCATGTGCCCACAAATGAGATTCGTACAATATCTTGGTGTTGGGCGACCCTGATGGGCATCGGTGGTGTTCTTGACGCCAAAAAAATGTTTCTTCTTCCAACATCTGCCACCCCGCACGTAGAGGGTTGCGTGATCCAGCTACTATGTGCACAAAGGCGACCCGTCTCATACTAACTTGCTTTCTTGTCATTGGTTCTGATAGTTTTCGATGGTTTATTAAAATAAATTTCGAATATCAACCCAAGTTGTATATAGTTTGCAATCTTTAGAAACAAATCGAGGTTGGTATTTACGAAGTATTTAGTAGATAGAGTTCTAACATATTTCTTTGGTGATGTTTAACGAGACAAATTAAGGATTATAGAAAAGTTTTATCTTTGAGAAACTATGTTTTTCAAAAAATGTTCAGTTCATAAAAAATAATATCGAACTTAGAAAAAGAGTTTTTGATGGCAATCAAGTCGGCTCACTAATCAGTCAGCAGTTTCAACAATTTAATCAGTTAAAAATATTCGCGTGTGAGACGTTGTTTTTCCTAAAGATGCTCCTATAGTTTCAATTGATGATTTACATCGTCTTAATTTCATAGCTTGTTGCAACGTTTTACTCATGTTTCTTCATAACAACATATCTTTTTTTGCTATACTTAATTTTACTTTTTTTTCCAATTATATCAATATGAGTTGCTATAATTTGGATCACACCATTCCCTTTGAAAAGTCGTCCAATATAATTCAAGACCTAGTTATTTTCTTTTCCCATTTATTTATTTCAAATTATCAACACTCATTTTGTACATTTTTTAAATTTCATTTTGCTTTTTAAAGCTCACCCATATAATTCCCACTCATTATCTTTGTTGCTTAAAGTATCCCCTCCTTCATTATCCCCCATCTCTCTCTCTCTCTCTCTCTCTCTTTGAAGCCTCAAGAATTTGCAGTTAAACATTCGAAGAAATCGAGTGAGACTGTTAAGTTTCTTTATATCATCATCAATCTCCTTCAAAGAGAAACAAATCCAGACCCACATCACACCCCCTTAGATTCTTCAATCCAATAATCCCCTTACAGAGAGAGATTCAATTCAATAATATTATCTTCATCTTCATCTTCATCTTCATCTTCATCTTCATCTTCATCTTCATCTTCATATGATCATGGATGGTGGTGCTGATGATCATGATCACTTCCACCATCGTCCCAATTTCCCCTTTCAATTACTCGAAAAGAAAGACGATGAAGCTTGCTCCTCCTCCGCCGCCACCGCCACCGCCTCCGGCTACCACAACCACCCCATCTCCGCCGACACCAACCACCCCACCTTCCGATCCAACACCTCCAACCTCCAGATAGGCACCACCTCCGCCGCAGCAGCCACCACCTCCGCCGCAGAACCCTCGAAGAAACTAGCCCCCAAAAGAACCTCCACCAAAGACCGCCACACAAAAGTCGACGGCCGCGGCCGCCGCATCCGCATGCCGGCTCTCTGCGCCGCTAGAGTCTTTCAGCTCACACGTGAGCTCGGCCACAAAACCGACGGCGAAACCATCGAGTGGCTCCTGCAACAAGCCGAGCCAGCCGTTATTGCAGCCACCGGCACAGGTACGATTCCGGCGAACTTTACATCACTCAACATCTCACTTCGGAGCACCGGTTCCAGCATGTCGGTTCCTTCACAGCTCCGATCGGGTTATTACAACCCGAATTTCGCCCTCCCACATAATCGGAATCTTTTCGCCGGAATTGGGTTGTCTTCATCGGAAAATAGTTCATCAAACCTTTTGAATTTTGGGTCATCAACAAGTCTTCATCAGCTGTTACAAACGAAACAGGAGAATCGGGATAATTCAGTTGAGTTATCGGAGTCGGAAGAGACCATCGGAAGAAAACGTAGGGTTCCATCGGAGTCGGAGTTACCATCACCACACCACCAACAACAGCAGCAACAGCAAATGGGGAGTTATCTTCTTCAATCAAGCTCAGCTTCAATGGCAGCAAATCACGCGTCAATACCACCTAACTTTTGGATGCTTGCGAATTCGAGTCAACACCAGGGTATCAGTGGTGACCCAATTTGGACTTTTCCGACGGTCAACAACGCCGCCGTGTACAGAGGCACCGTCTCCACCGGCTTACATTTCATGAACTTCCCGACGCCGGTGGCGCTCTTGCCCAGTCAGCAACTCTCCGGTGGTCTCGGTGGCGGCAGCGGCGGCGGCGCCGGTGGTTTAACAGAAGGGCAGCTGAGTATGCTTGCCGGAATGAATCCGTACCGGTCAATGTTCGGTCAAGGGGCACCGGAACAACAGGGTAGTGGATCTCAGTCGCACCACGGTGGCGGTGGTGGTGGTGGTGGCGGCGGCGGCGGTGGTGGCGGTGATGATCCTCATGATACCACTAGCCACCACTCATGAGGGTTTTCAGTTAAATTTGATTTCAGTTACAAAATTTTGGAAAAGAAAGAATATATCTTTTTCCTCAGATTTATGGTTCTGATTATTTTTTTTAATGTGTGATTATTTATCAGTTTTGGAGAGACAGTTTTTAACAGGGTGTATTGTTGGTTTTAATCATTACAATGGAAAAGAGAAGGTCCCATTTGGTATTCACTATGAGCTTATTATTATTATTATTATATTATATTATCATTATTTATTATTATTTTTTGTTGTTTAACGATTTCGATTAATATGGTTATCCTTTTTTGACTTCATTTTATATAAGAAGTTACGAGTTCAATAGTGTGAGTGTCTTGAAAAGGGAGTAAGAAAAAGTGAAAAACAAAAGCCGTTAAGTTTATGTGAATCCCATGAACTCTGAAAGGGATATTACCTTATTTTGACCAACGGTGAAAATCTTTAATGACGTCATTTTCTCACTTTATTTACATTCTTTAAATAGACTGTTAGTAAAAGACCCACGTAAATAAATCTGATGTAGTAATCATTTTGATTGTATTATTATTGGCTTTGACGAATATCAACTCTCTTTCATTTTCCTAGTAGTTAACGAACATGCTTTAAAGAAAATACGTATCTAGTTAGAAAAAATAAATTGCTTATTAGTTCATATTTATTTGGCATGTGAATATAGAATGATAAAAAAAATAAATATTGAATAGGTTTGTGACAATCGTCAAAAAAAAGAATTAAATAGATTTGTGACAATCGTCAATGTCATGTTGTATGGGTCATATTAAGAATTATTCGGTTTTTTTATAGATTAAAGAGATTTGAATGAGAGTGGGACCCAAACCTTATCAGTCCAGGTATTGGGGTCAGATAGATGGGACCCACACGCTCCTAAAATCAAAGTTACCTTTTATCAGAGCAGGGGAACAAGCTTTGATCATTCTTTCCTCTTTATTAATTCAATCCATCGCTGGCACTTCTACAGTCACACTCGACCTCACCATTTATATTTACCAAAATTTCCAAATTATTATTTTTCACTTACATTTTCTTTATTAATCTCTTCAAATACTTCTTAAAATCTTCATTTTGACAAGGAATCACCGCCTCCAAAACACAGGTGGGGTGCTCCCCGGCCACTCAAAAAAGTACGTGTGGAGACGGTCGCCCGAGTTGTGAAGGCGGTTCTCACACCCCGACCGACGAATGTGAAACGATTGTTAATAGCACATGGAACTAAATAAGTTGAAATATTATTAAATATCATTTTCATTGAACATTACAAGACAATTAAATCATTACAATACAAACAAGATATAAACAACATAAGATTTTCAATTAAACTAAGCCCAAGTCCTATATGAACACGAAGAGATCCTCGAGTAAAAAACCCAAAACCCCCTAATCAAATCCTTGACCCGTCGAAACATAAAAACCAAATTAAACCCGTATAACTGAGGGGAAACTTCCTTTTTATTTTCGAGAAACCATCTAAACCTCCAATTTGATTCACACACCCACACGCATCAACATTGAGCACCATTCTCATTTGCTACCTGCAAGTTAGCTGATCATCATCATCCAATCGATTTTAATTGAAATTGGTAAGGGGCTACTACTTTCTATCATCTAAGGAAGCTACACACTCAAGGAATTAGATCAACTCAATCACCTCAAATCGATTTCCACCCGTCACGACTAGTCCTTCATCTTGTGACTTCGTTTCGATCATCAATTCTGGTAATTAAATCCGCATGCACACTTGGTTTCACATGGGCGATGAAAGCCCTAAGTTTAATTCCATTAACAACATCAATTTGATGTTCAATTGGAATCAAATCGATTCTAGGGTTCTTGAACATTTGGGTTTTTTTCCTAGTAAATGTTTAACAGAATTATTAATGGATTTAAACCAAACTTGGGCTTATAGACCACTGGTTAAAACGCAGGAGTCACAAACATGGGGTTCCGGTTTCGAACCCGGGCACCCTCAAGTTATTATTATTACTATTATTATTATTATTATTATTATTATTATTAATATTTTCCTAGTAATTTATGAAGTAAAGTTCTATAATTTTGTAAAGCTTTTATTTATGAATTTTAATTATTATATAAAAAGAATAATTATATTCCAAAATTCTATAAAACATAAAAATAAAAACTTTATAAATTTATAGAACTTTACTTCATAAATTATAATTTTTTTATAAATTGTTTAAATGATTTAATGAATGAAGATTAAATAATTTTTGATATTGATTAAACTGCACTTCTAATCCATATGACTTGTTAGAATAAATAAAATAAGTTCAGTAAAGAAAATTACATCGTACCAAGGTTTAAAATAAGTTCGGGTTTATAATTTGAAAATGGGTGGATGTTACAGCGGTTGCACGCGCTGTGATTTTGAATAAAAAATAACTTTTTTGTTAAAGGACACCTGTAATATTTTAAGTGACATGTTATACAGGCGTTAACACATAGGTGCCTATATATGTTGGAGGTGTTGACGACTTGTCTAGACGGGATATTTTGACAAGAAATTATTAGGGGGACATTTTGGGAAAATTTTGGGAGGAAATGGACATTTTAGAAATTTTCACTTTATATAATATATGTTACATGTATATGTGTTTATTACTTATGTTCTTTTTACATTTTAGTTGTGTCAAAATCAAAGTATACTTGATTGTAAACTTTACTTCCACCCGGACAACTGGTCGATTAGCTTATATTCTGCTTGATATAAAAAAGTTTAAAATATCACCACACTACATCAGTTGTAACATCATTTTTTACTTGTTTTTTTTTCAAAACCACTCATTTTATCTCTGTTCTTCACATTCTCTTAAAATTTTATTTTATTTTATATCGCTTCACCATCTCATTTTTACCTTTATTTTTATCACCAAAATATTTCCCATAATAAACAAATCCATAATTGATAAGTATATATAAACAAATCTAATGAATAATATATAACAAGAAATACATATAAATAGATAAAACTATATTATATATGTTATTAATATAAAGACAAAGAAAGATAAACTATACACATGTTTTACTACATAGGGGCCCATCATCTTCCCCTCCCCTAAACGAATTAACGAAGCTCCATCCTATAGGAAAGTTCCCTTTTGATCCTCGGTTTTCATAGCTTTGGAGATGCTCTTATGGGTTGATGACTTAGCTTGTTATTTAAATATTAATAAGTTTATGTGTTTTTCTTTATTTCGTTTATAAGAGTAAAGAGTCTAACAACAAGTGAAAGTCAACCGTAAGTCACTAATAGCATTCACAATAGATCCATTGTATCACCGTATGTAAGTGTATTTATTATATTTATTAAAAAAAGATTATAAGAGTATTCATACTAGTTTTCGCAATCTCATCCTCATATTTACATTAAAAACACTATTTTTTTACTATCTCTTTGAGTTAAATGATACTTTTTAATATCATTATCATTACATTTTATTTCTCTTTCACTCACAATTATTTTTAATAATATTAAAAAAATTATGGAGGTTGTATCGTGATTCCCTATATTTCTCCAAATATAGGGAATCACAATATAACCTCATAAATATTCTCCCCCTTCACTCATAACCATTAACAACCATCCCTCAAAATATAGGACATACACTCACATAAAAATGAGAAACCTATTGTGAATGTTTAAGTGGTTGTGAGTAAAGTAGAAAGAAAGCGTTAATTTTTATCTGTATATTTTAAAATCATTATTCAATATTTATAAATTTTATAATATTTTTAAAAGTTGTTATGAGTAAATAAAAAAAAGTAATTATAAAAGTATAAAAAATATGATTCTATTTGAAAAAGAGATAAAAAACAATAATTTTTAATATAATTATAAAGATAGGAATGTAAAACATGATACGAATGTTATACATTTTGAGTAACGATGTAACAAACTGTCAAAATACAAGTAAATTTAGTTAATGTCATATACCTTTAGTACAAGAAAATATATATTGTCAATGTGAGGCTATCTCACTTAGTAGAGATTTTTTACTTTTGCAGAGAGGTTTTGGGTTACCAAACAATGATGTAATTTAATGTAATGTAGGAATATGATTTTTTTGTCGTTATAAAAAAACAAATATATTAAACTCAACTAGCTAGAGTTAAACCCCTACAAGGTAAAATCAATTAAATTTTAAACAAGATAATTATGAATGAGTTTTAAGCATGTTTTAATGTTTGCCTCATAAATAAGTAATCATAATCTCTCTCTCTCTCTCATAATCTGGTATTTTTATTAGTTTGTTGGTCTCACATACATTTTTAAATTCTCCTTTGTTGAATCATTTTATACAATACTAATCAAGTTTATTTGTTTGGATGTTAGGTTTGGCATGCAATAAATGTTTTTATAAAACGAATTAGAACGAAAAGCTTCACCTGACTGTATCTAACTTTATTAAGTGTTACATTTAAGTTACTTAAAGTTTAATTTGTCTGTTTAAAGTCACTCAGCATTTTGTTTTATAATGTTTAATTTTTAGAATTAAGCGAGATAAATGGATTTATATGAATCTTGGTTGTTATATAATTATTATTTTTCTCCAATTAGACAATTTTTATCAATTATGAGTATTTGTTATTATTCATTTTAAATAAAAATTCACAATTGTTCCTACTTGAAGTTGATTGGAAAAAAATTATCACTTTTGAATAACCAAGATTCATATGTGTGACATTTCTCTCTATTAGTTTTGAAATATTGAAATATTTATAAAAATACTACACACTTAATGAAATTTGAGTGATTTTACAAATAAAAAACTCTAAATGAGTTTAGTCTACCATTTAGGGAACTTAATTACCATCGAGTATACATCCAAAAACAACTTACTATATTTTTTAATGGCTAATTAGATCAATAACAAACCACTGGCCTATACGATTATCTTCATATGTACTTAAATACTTGAACTTAAAATCATACTCAAAAGAAAACCATCATGAGTAAAAAAACCTCTTGACCTAACCCTTAAAACCTCTCGTCCCCTTTTTTTTGTCTCATGTGAAACTTAAATCCTAAACTTTTTATTTATACGATTTGAGTTATTTTAACTTAATCACTTGAGCTAAAAATTATTAGTAAATAGCTTGTTACAAGATAACATCCAAACAAACAATTTGATTTTTACTTTTTTTCTAAATGTCAATTTTGTTGGGCTTTCTAATTAACTGGCATTTATAACAAGTACAAAGTTAAGATTAATTAATTTAAAAGTAATATTATTAATATATATATATATATATATATATATATATATGGGATGATTCATGAGAAAACCAATAGTTATGTAAAAACCAAAGAAAACCAAGGAAAACAACTATATAATTCATAAATATTATGTTATTTTAATTCTTAAAAGGTTATTTTAGCGTTTTTTACATATATGTTGAACATAAATACAAGAATGAAAAAGTCTTATGTATACGTAACACTATGTCGAATGAAAAATGGTTACGTATACGTAACCTTCACGTATGTGTAAAACCATGCCACGGTTTTTCATTTGATCCATACCATTTTTTATATATACACACACATTTTTTATTGGTTTTCTTTAGTTTTCACATAACTTTGTGGTTTTTTTAGGATCTCTATATATATATGTTGAACAAAATAAGCAATAATGCTCCTTCCTATCACCAAACATAAGTGTCTTCACATAAATGGATTGGAACTTACTGAAAGGAATTAGTGGATATTTCACTCAACCCATAACAAAATTTTGTGTCACACCGGTGCCCGAATTATTATAACTCAATCAAAATTGATAATATAAGCAGAAAATAAAATGGGACTACATTTCAAGCAATATGAAACACCTAAAAATACTAACAATTAAGAACCCTTAAGTAATATAACCCGATTCTTGACATACTACCGAACACTATATGTCTTCATATAACCTAGTTATTTATACAAATGCGTACACTAATAATCTTCATATACCTCGGATTTTAAAAATTAATGACCCAGATTTTAGTTATATATATTTAGAAATAACACTATTTTCCTTCCTAGTTTCTAATTTATCAATGTTTTTAACATATTTAACATATTTTCTTTTAGCCTAAAAGAGTAAAAGATATGATTAAATTTCATCACTTGTCGACTTAAAGAAAAACATACACTTCAAGAATTTTTTTGACTGCTACATATGCAAGTTGGAACAAAATAATGATAACTGATCTCATTTTCTATGTGGTTTAGCTTGTTCTAACACCTTGGACGCTTTTGATGTTATAGATAATTATATCGATAAAAAAAGTAATTTATATCGATATAAGTAGAAAAAGGTTTACGTGAAAATGGTAAGGAGTTGTTGAACCCACCAAATTAAACTACACTTCATCTCACTCCTTCATAGATCTTATTTTTAAGTTACTAATGGCTATGCCTTTGATATTAAATATGTGTTGAAAAAGTTAAACATGCCGGAAAACACTATGGAGAATGAAGTCATTTATCATTAATACTCTGTAGTCACAACATTATCTACAGATGGTTTGTCTTTCTTTTTTTCTTTTTTACATTTATGTACCAAAGTTGTAACAACTAACAATAAATGATCTTATTATCCATGCGATAAACTTTATAAATCATCATATATTCAAATTATGAAAGGAAACCAAATATGAGCTACCTTGGTTTTCGATAGAATTTATATTGTAGCATAGATAAAATAAAACTTGTCACAACCATGTATTTAATATTTAATCAAACATTATATGGTAATAGTTATAAGAGAAAAAACGAATTAAATCCTAATTATAATATTAAAATATTAAAAAATAAAATAAATAATAAACTTGTTTTAAAAAGTTTATACTTTTATGCTTTGATAATTTGTAAATCACCATTCATTATTTCTTTTAATAATTACTAGCCGATTTTACTCGCTCTTCGTTGGGCATATATATATATATATACATATACATATATATACATATACATATATATACATATACATATATATACATATATATATATATACACATATATA
>BJCM01035088.1:2310-12494 GCA_018326385.1 Flaveria bidentis | reverse complement strand
ATGATGAAAAGCCCTCTGTCAATTTAGAATCTTGATGTCCAGAAGACGGCGTTCGAGTAAGTTGTGGGTCGTGATAAAAAGGGAAATCGAATGAGATGTTTGTGTTTGTTTCAGGTGAAATTGGAGATTGTATTCGATTTGAGGTTGATAGATGATCATTTTTGTTGAGTTAATCAGGTTATTATTAAGTTTTAAAGTTCAAACGGCTATGGAGTTTTTATGTTTCGGTTTTGTAATCGATCCGACTTGTAACCGACGTTTAACTTGATTAAATGATGTTATAGGCTCGAATTGTATTCTAGAAACGTTTGGAACGGTTGTTTTGGAATAAAAACGACGAAATTCGAAGGTTGCGATGCGGTCGGAGCTTTGCCGGAGCCCCGCCGGCGATGTGGTCGGAAATATGGGGTCGGGGTTTGGGTTATTAACCGAATTTTCAGTTTCAGTCCCTGAGGTTTTACAAGTTTATTATTTTATGATAAAACTTTTAAAACTAAGTTTCAAAAATTACATTTTGAACCCCAAACTTATAACATCAAATTTAAATAATAAATTAAATTAATTATTTATTAAACTTTTATAAACTTGTAAACTTTATAACTTAATTATTTAATTTCAATAATAAAAACTTAAAACTACAATTGAAACTTTATAAGTTTACTAAAATTTATTTTATAACTTATTTTAGTAAGACTTTTCCATTTAGTTATTTATTTGCAAAATGATTAATAATATTTTATAACTTTGCAAAAAAAATATTTATCTATCCATAAATTATTACAAGTTGTTTTAAATAATAAAAGAAAAAATGTATATATATATATATAACCCACAATGAAAGTTGTATTTAAATCCATTAAAACAATTAAAATACTTTAATAAGGGAATTTCAAATTGAGTTCGAGTTTTGGGTTTTTACTTAAAATAATTGCGGATGTTACATTAACTCTTGTTGCCTGTAAGAGCACATCCCAAGTCAAGCATGCATTTATAGACTTCGTATTTATGACATGACATTTGGTTTCTATGTATGGGTTTTTTTTAATATTAGGTTGGAGCGTGTTTTGCTAATAAACATTTTACATAGTTTGAGATTGTTTTATTTACAAAACACTTCCGTATAGTTTTAAACCTAGTTGGTTATAATTTAAATGTTGCATATAGTTTCATTTTGAGTAACTAGTGACTATGATCCTAGTCTGTTCACTCGCCTCACGGTAAAACTCCACACGTGGATTTTTAGGGTGTGACAGTTGTCATGGTAGTGAGCATAATGAAAGCCTCCTATCATTTGAGTGTGCAAAAGGTACAACTACTTTAGCATGTGAGAGTGCACAAGACAAGTCCTCTTATGTTCTTTAATTACTGATATATATTTCTTTATTTTTCTATATCATTTTATAATAAAGTAACTACACTCTATCATATCATCTTTCTTTCTTGCTTAGTTATTCATACTTTAACACATTAACATAGGCATTCCAATCATCAAACATTTTATGGATTCTTAATTTGCATATTATCATAGACTAAAATAACATGAACAACAATAACATTAAACATTTGTAATTTGGTTAATCAACTAATAAATATACCAAGAATCCTTTACAGGCTAAGTACTTGCGCACAAAGTTGAATACTTTTCCATTGGTTGAGTACTTTACCATAGGACAAGAATAATACCTAGCTCAAGAACTCTATGAATCCAAAAACAATATCAAGCTAAATTACTATCCTATCTAATACTAGTTTAAGAACTAAGTCAAGCATTCTACTTCAAACTAAGATCAATTACTTTTTTACTTTGCATATTATCCTAGACTGAAATAACATGAACACTGCAAGATCGATATATGTCATTAAACACATGGTTTTCTCTCAAACTCACTTGTTCTCACATAGTTATGATGAAGCAGAATCTCTCAAAAAGTTGATTATAATATACTAAGTAACTTAAGAACACAAAGGAATAATTTTCAAGGTATTTGTATATATTACTTCTCAACTCAAAGTTTTCAAGATTCTTACAGGCATGATACAAGAGTTATAATGAGAAACTATATATAGTATCACCTACAACTAGTTATACTTTGATACTAGCTGGAATCCAATAACTAAAGCATATACTACAAAGCTATAGTTAAGGTATCTTAGTTAATGTCTTATCTAAGATATGGTAGTTATGACATGTTCATGACTTACCTTTTGTCACCAACTAAAGTTGGCAACTATACTAACAAACAAAAATGAATAGTGGGATAAAATATTGTCAACTACATGGCCTTTTGGGAAAATACCATGCAGTATCATAGGTCTACAACGACGTGTTAGAGAACCATACTTATGTCCATTGGTCCATAGCATGATCTTCCGAAGGTTAATTGGCTTCAGAAGAACAAGTTATTTCGAAGCCTTTTATACTTCGGAAGAGGCTGCTTCTTCCGTGGCTTGAGGACTTCTTCTTCGAAAATCATTGTCCTTGAATTCTTCTAAGTCTTGAACTTCATAAGAGAAGACTTTGTCTTCGGAAGTTGGAGCTTTTCCTTCGGAAGATGATCTTGCACTTTGTCTTTCGAAGAACTCCATTTCCTTTGGAAGTCCATACTTAGCTTCGAAAGTCCTTCATAAGTTGCACCAAAAATAGCCTAAGTGTTTGGTTTTGATTGCACCAGCATGTTAAGATCCAACAAACTCTCCTAGGCTGATGCTACCAAAACCTCACTTGCTTCTACTTCTCAAAACTTTCTACACAAGGGACGGGAGATAATTGTCTGTTTCTTTGTTCTGTCCGGAAGTTGTGCTAAAAAGTCTATGCAAGTCATTAGTGGATAGGAGATCCAGTCTATCACTCCTAATGACATGCACCCTTTGTTGTGCCCACCTGAAGAGAGTTAGTTGATAAGAGTTATAGTCATACTCCCATCTAATAATAGATTCAATTTAAGTATCTACAACTATTTGAATAAAGGCTTTGCCTTTGTTTGTTGATCCTTTCCTCTCCTCCTTCTCTTTTAGCTTTAAATCCTCTTCAATCCTTTTCCTAGCGGTTTAACTCAACAAGGTGAATGCTTCTTACAGTTATAGTCATGCTTAGGTGATTTTTGATATGAGCAGCTACCTCGTAGTTTGAGGGGTTGGAGATTGGCTTCTTTGCTAACTCAGCAATATCAAATCTGCTCAAGTGTAACAGAGATGAGGCATTAAGCATGTTCAACTCGCCATTCTCTCTCTCAACAACAAAGTTATGATAAGAGTCTTCAAACCTCCACTGGACAATCTTCTTTCTTGGCACAAGGGGTTTGCTAGGTACTTTGTCCCCTTTCTTGGTATCCAGCAGAGTCACCAGCTTCCTTCTTAGCTTCTTCTCTTCATCATTGAGTGAATCTGAGTTGAGTCCAAGAAGTTTAATAGCTTGGTCCAATGTTCCTCTTAGAATATCAAGGAATTGATCTCTTATGAGGGAACATGAGGATCCAACAACAAAAGTTAGCTTGACAGAGTCCTCCTCACAATAGACGTTGCTCAAGGTTGTGCATTTGATGAGCTTCATCTAGATCTACTTAAACTCCTCCTAGGAGAGATGTTTAGATGGTTGAGGGGATGGTCTTGATGGTTGTTGGGTAGGTAGTGGTGTTTAGATTTTGGGTAGTGTTTTAGGTTGAAGTGTAATAAGTTAAGGTGGTTGTGGTGATGAGGTAGGAATAATGGTTGGTGTGGGTTCAAGGGTGTCAGCCTTGATCTCACTGACATGTCACTGGAGTGTCTTTTCAGGCATGCGTCCCACTTGCCTACCAGAGATGCCATGAGCTCGGAGATAATCCTTCACCCAGGCCTTCTCACCAATTTCTTGGCAGCAATGACCCCAGCTTTTTCTTTCTTTCTCTTCTTCTCTCTCATCTTCTCTTTTGGAACTTTCTTCCTCTCTTTCTCCAACTGATCCTACTCTTTCTTGAAGAGTCATAGGATCGTGTCATTGTTGTGTGAAGATAGTTCTTGAAGAGAGAAACCCCTGGAGCTTAGGAAATTTATCCTTTCCCTCCTAAGCTACAGATCAGCTTCCGTTTTCTTTCTTCCTCTTTCCTCCTTTAAGGCCAACCTTGCTACTTCCTCCTTTCTCTTAATCTGCAACATGGTTGCCTTTTCTAGCTCTACTAACTCTTCTACTAGTAGCAGGAGTATATCTTCAGTGACGACTCTAAGGTTGATGAGCCTGTCAATGATCTCCACCCTTTTCTTGTTGTTAACTGCCTCCTGGTTGGTCGCGACTGCTTTGGAGCTGGCAGCTAGCAACTTCCCAGTTGGGAGTCTACCTTTTCTTTTAAGTTCCTCAATTCTCTCCTCCTCCTAAATCTCTTCTGCAGTCATCTTCTTCTTGCCTTTAATGTCTTCGGAAGTGCTAGACTTTGGTGGTTCTTGGATGGAGGGTTCAGGTTGAGACATTATGGATGGAGATAATAAGGTTGTTTGCGCTAGGGTTCGGTTGAGAAAGTCCTCACTATTCACCTCAGACGCCAGCTCTAGAATTGCATTTGTGATGATTAGATTCTCGGACAAGGAAAATAGGCTTTTTGCAGCTTCCATCTCTGCTTTAGAATATTGAAATTGTTCTTCCGAGACTTTGACATCAGCTTTGGAAGTTTGAGGGAATGCACTATCAGTTCCAACTTTTTCAGTTGCTAGGCCATCAGTCCTTATTTCCCCTTCGAAATGAATCTCAGGTTCTATTTGGGCCTTTAGTTGACAAACTTCTTCCATAGTGGTATTGATCTAAAGAAGATCTTAATAGAAACTTGGTGAAGATCCTGTTGAGATCTCTAAGCATCCTTGGGTCCATTTGTAAGACAACTTGAGGAGGCTCAGGAAAGACTATTGCTGTAGGAGCCGGGTATCTAGCAGATAGAGAAGTTAAAGCTTGTCATTATGGTTCCTCTGTTGTTTGTCTATGAACATTCTCCCCTTTTTTGGTAGCATCATCTTGAGAGCTAGCTGAGCTATGGGAAGAGGTCAATAAGACCTAAATGGGTACGTGTCTGACAGATCTCTCAGTCTTTTTCTCAGCTAGTTGAGCCTTGAGATTTTCAATCTCAAGTTCTGGAGTGCTAGACCTATCCTTTAAAGTCTTAACCATTGATTCTAGGTTTGAGACTTTGAAAAATAGGTCTTGAATGGTGAGTTGCATACTACCTTCATCTTCTTTTGAAGAATCATGGGGAGAGGAGGTAACATACCTTGTATGTTCACCCTTACCACCAGATGTGGTTTCTTGGCACCTTGGTTTCCCTTGCCTGATGATGTCTCTTTCAGAGTCATCAAAAGGCACAATTGTCATAGATTTAGTCTCAGAGATGGTACCACTGGCCTGAGGATCTAATGAGTTTCCTTTAGTAGTGGCAGTTGAATCTACATAAGTCCCCTTCACATCCGTGAGACTCATCTCAGTTGGTTTGAACTGATGTGTGCTAGAGACAAAAGGTCCCTCTAGGCTCTGTTGATCTAATATAGGGTGTTGTGGATCAACTTCATTACATTGAAGAGACGTAATCTCCTCATCAGTTCTGATTAAAAGGTCAGTAAAGGATAAGGAAGTGAAGCCTACTGACCCGGGACATTGGTAAATGTATATTGGCATTAAGCCTTTGGTAGGGTTGTCCCTTTTTTGTTTCTTAGGAGAGTGTTGGGACTCATCCTGAGGGCTTGTGGCCTGGGTTTGGGGCTCATGGAATTGAGACTGAGGAGACTCAAATTCCATATTAAGGTCAAATGAGAAGGATGGTGAGACCTCTAACTGAGTGGGAGCCCATGGTTCCACTCTAGTCTTTTTGGTTTGAACAGGAGGGGTTTGCTCAATCAGAGTAGACTGAGCAAGGGTTTAATTACGTCTCTGATATGTATGTTTGATGGGGTGAGCAGGAAGATCTGGCAAAGTAAGGGTAGTTGCTTATGGGGGTTCATCACTTGTGGCGTGAACAGGGTTGTCACCAGGAGCCATTGGCTTAATCATACTTAAAAGAAGTGCAGTGTGTCTTCCAGTGAAGTTGGTGAACATTCTCTTCAAGATCTTGAAGTTGGTCAGGCTCATTTAAGGGACATGCAGAGTATCTTCACAGACAAGCTTACCCTGGTCCAACTCACAGTTAATTATGTGTTGGATGAATCTAGGATACATAAAGAATGTAACCTTTTGAAGGTTTCCCATAAGATTAGTCAGCACAAATCTTGAGTAGTTGAAGAAGAGGCTCTTCACCAATCCATTAACTAGGTAGCCCAGTTCATATGGGATTTGATCCCATCCCCTAGACTTCTTAGACAAACAATGGAGAACAATGTGAAGTAGGAACTTCCAGTTGTAAGAGAAATTAAACTTGTACACTGTCGATCTTCTCACATCTCCACCATATCCCATTTGGAGATATGTGTCATCTAGGTTTGATTTGGGGAATTCAGTAGGAGCACCTTCATCGTGGAGCTTTAGATAGTCCTGGATGACTTGTTCAGTAATGGTTAACTCCTAGCCAGAAATGCTCGACCTAATAACCCTACCTCCATTTAGGAGTACTATCTGACCGTTACCCTAAAATTCTTCCATTTGATTCAAGTAAACGGTGGGGTTCACAGTTAGAGCGGTAAAAAAGGTAGATTGGGTAAGAAAGGAGATGATTTCTAGGAAGTCAACATCCTTGGTTGAGTCAAGGAGTGGCGGTAAGGTTAAAAACCATTTAAAAAATTTTGACATCATTAAAAAATCTTTACTTTTTAGTATGTGGGGCCCAAATATTTCTATTACATAGTAAGATTTTCTTCTATGTATAAAGGATTTCGGACGGTAATCTTTTTCCGAAGGTATTCTTCTTCCGAAACCAATTTTACTTCAGAAGGTAAATTTCTTACTTCAGAGAGTAGAGTGTGTCTTCCGAATGGAGAGTTTTATATGCTTCGGAAGTAGATCTGATACGAAATCAATCGCTTCTTCTGATACTAAAATATCTTACAAGAAGAGGATTTACCTTAGAGAAATTTTGCTTCAGAAGATATGAAAAGAATCTTTCGAAGGTTAATTTCTCTTCTAGAAAAACCCATACTTAGAAAATTTTAACCTAATGTAACAGCGGTTAGATTGTTATGACAAAAGACATTACACATTTCAAAAAGGTTTTCAAGTGAGATATATTAATCAATGTTTATCATCCTAATAGTTGTAACGAGATATTTAAATATTTGTTCATCAAAAGCTTTCGTGAACAAATCAGCATGTTGTTCATTTGAGTCAACTTTGATTAGTTTGATCAGGTTTTTCTCATGAATATCTCAAATAAAGTGGTACCTGATATCAATGTGCTTTGTCTTTGAGTGCTTCACGGGATTATCAATGATGGAGATAGCATTGTTGTTGTCAATATGGATAGGAGTGCTCATGAAGTTGAATCCGTAGTCTAGCATCTGATTCTAAATCCAAAGAAACTGAGCACAGCAACTTGCAACAGCAAGGTATTCAGCTTCAGTAGTAGATGTAGAGACACATGATTGCTTCTTGCATTACCATGAGATGATCCTTCCACCAAGAAATTGACATCCTCCTGATGTGGATTTCTTGTTGATGTTGCAACCACCATAGTCACTATCTGAGTAGCCATAGAGATTGAAGTTGCTATTCCTAGGATACCAAAAACCTAATTCAGGTGCTCCTTTGAGGTATCTAAGAATTCTCTTGGCAGCAACTAGGTGAGACACCTTTGGAATAGCCTGATATCTTGCACATATGCATGAATCAAACATGATATCAGGTCTACTTGTTATGAGATACATTAGAGACCCAATGATTGTTGTATATTGATGTTGATCAGTATCCTCCCCCTTAGAGTCAGGACAAAGGTCATGGTTTCTGGGTATAGGTGTCATGGCTGGCATACAATCCTTCATATCAAATCTTTTTAAGATATTAGAGCCATACCTAGATTGATTGATAAAGAACCCTTCCTTCATCTGCTTCACCTGAATTCCAAGGAAAAAGTCCATTTTTTACATGGAACTCATCTCGAACATCTTCTTCATAATGCTCTCAAAGTCTTTACACATTTGGTCATTTGAAGAACCAAATATGACATCATCCATATAGACCTGAACGAGCAATATGTCTTTCTCAGACTTCTTTATAAAAAGAGTCTTATCAATGGTGCCTCGAGTGTAACCATTCTTCAGGAGAATTTGAGACACAGTCTCATACCATAGTCTAGGTGCTTGGTGGAACCCGTAAATAGTTTTATCCAGCTTAAACACATAGTTGGGGTGATGTGGGTCTTCAAATCCTGGAGGTTGGCACACATAGACCTCCCTATCTATATTTTCATATAGAAAGGCACACTTGACATCAAGCTGATAGACAGTAAAATTCTTCAATGCAGAATAAGCAAGGAAGATTCTAACTGCCTCAAGTCTTGTAACAGGTGTAAAGACATCAGTATAATCAATTTCTTCCTCTTGGGTATATCCTTGAACAACCAGTCTAGCATTGTTCTTGATGATCAAGCCTCTATCATCTCTCTTGTTTCTGAAAACCCATTTGGTGCCTATAGGTACTTGACTAGAATGTAGCAGGCAAAGGTTCAATCCTTTTGTCTCTTGAACTAAAACAACTCCTCTTGCATTGATTCAACCTAGCTACTATCCTTTAAGGCTTCTTCCACTTTCTAGGGTTCCATCTGAGACAGGAAGCGTGAGTACAAACAGACATTCCTATGATGAGTTTGTCTCCTTGTTCTCATGCCATTAGAGAATTATCCTATGATGTTCTAAGCTAGATGAGTGTTGTGAATCTTTAGTCTAGGAATCACTTCCAGTTGCAAAGATAAATCCAAGTTAGACATATTTTCCTCAGGAGCATGAACATTCGGGCCGGCTATTGTTTCAATGTCATTCAATGAGGACTGATTGAATAAAAGAGAAACATCATCATCAATGATTGGCTAAGAAGCAGCATTAATAGTTACATGTTCCTTCATAATACTACTTCTATCAATCAGGTGTTGTTCAGTGTCAATTGAAGGAACACTGGTTTAAGCTTCACTATCTCTTGAAAGAGTCATGCTACTTGCTCTTAAAATAGTTGGAGCTGGATCTTCAGTCACTCTTGGAGAATTTGAACAGGATCTGGGCAACTCACACAGTTGATCATGATCATTTTGAGGACCTATTCTAGTTGAAACATTCTCACAAGATGGATTAGAATAGTTGGGAAACACTTCTAAGTCAATAATGTAATCAGGGTCATTCCTTATAACACAAGGAGTGTGCTCATTTACAATAATATTGGATGATTCCTTAAATTGTTGATTTTTGATGTTATAAACTCTATAAGCAATAGAGTTGGAGGAATATCCAACAAAGATACCATCATCCGACTTTTTAGCAAACTTTGCCAAATTTTCTTTTATGTTAAGTATGGTACACCTACTGCCAAAGGACCT
Organism: Flaveria bidentis; assembly: GCA_018326385.1. Classification (NCBI taxonomy): domain Eukaryota; kingdom Viridiplantae; phylum Streptophyta; class Magnoliopsida; order Asterales; family Asteraceae; genus Flaveria; species Flaveria bidentis. The sequence continues at coordinate 3,033 of BJCM01035088.1, read as the reverse complement.
TAGAAAGCCAATGAATGGTGGTCTCTTGTTCCATAGCTCATAAGGAGTTTTTCCATATGACTTAACTACAAGAACTTTTTTTTGCACATAGCACGTAGTGTTGACTGCCTCTGCCCAGAAAGTAAGAGGTAGTTTTGAATCAGTTAACATAGTCCGAGCGGCCTCAATAAGTGTCTTGTTCCTCCTCAGCAACACCATTCTGTTGAGGAGTTCTAGGAGCACTGTATTGTCTGGCAATCCCTTTTGAGTTACAGAATGAGTCAATGTTAGAACCCTTGAAAGATTAACATTTAGTCTTTTATTGTATATTTTATATTTTGTACTAGTATCGGGACTAGTTTTGTAAATTGTTAGTTCATTAGTTGCTAGTATAAATAGCTTAGACTAGAGAGTTAGTTCAAAAGTAGTTGCAAAATAGTGATTGAGAGTTTGTTGAGAATTGTTAACTGTTTTCTTACTCTTGTAATTGTCTTAGCTATATCAATGAACTGTGAATTTGTTGATATTGCTTGAATTGATTACAATTGTTTGTGTTTCTCTTGAATTGTTTACATAAATCATTAAGATTGTCTCAATTGATCCTATCAATTGGTATCAGAGCTTTCGGTTGAGTGTTTTTGAAGTTCTGTCGAACATAGAAACTTCAAAAATCCACTGAAATCTGTAATTGATTGACAATTCGAGTGAAATATTGTGAATTAAAGTTGTGTTTCATCATCAGAA
>BJCM01035071.1:2153-26986 GCA_018326385.1 Flaveria bidentis | reverse complement strand
TTCTTACCTTGAATTCGAATTCTTCCTTCTTGTGCTTCTTCAAACCCGAGCTCTGCTCTTTCTCTCTCTAAAATCCGAACTCATAAGTAAAAGTGGCATGACATGGGCGGCCATGCTACCTTTTACACCCACTTTTCAAACTTTTTGTCCTTTTGGACACTTTTTACCCCTAGACTTGAGTTTTATTTATTTTCCTTCTTTTCTTTCACTTTATTCATTCTTTTCTTTGACTTTAAAATAACCAGGTGTTACAATGATTCTTCTGATGAATATGAAAATGCAGATGTGTTGGCTGTCACAAGCAATGGAAAAGAAGATGAGTGGATTATAGATTCAGGATGCTCATATCATATGACACCAGCGAAGGAGTTCTTTAAAGAACTAAAGATTGAATACCTAGGATCAATTAAGCTAGGGGATGACAGACCTTGCAAGATTGTGGGTCATGGAACAGTGACTCTGAAAATAAAGAGTGGTATGGAAGTGGATCTTCATGATGTAAGGTATATTCCTAGTCTTAAAAGAAGTTTATTGTCTTTAGGGCTATTGGAGAGTTCTGGTTACTATGTTAGTCTTAGGAATGGTAAGGCTAAGGTGATAAAAGGATTAATAGTAACATTGTCTGGGAGAAGAAGGGAGAATAATATATACCTGTTAGATAATGCTGGTGTAGTAGAATCTCAGGTGGCATCTGCCTCAAGTGATAGTAGGTCTAAGGCTATGTTATGGCATAGGAGGCTTGGTCACATCAGTCATCAGGGACTGGTGGGGTTGCATAAGCAACAGTTAATCACTGAGTTAAGCAGTTGTGATTTTGGTTTTTGTGAAACTTGTATTCTTGGTAAACACAAGAGAGTAAAGTTTTCAAAGGCTAGGCATATCACAAGTGGGGTATTAGACTACATTCATTCTGATTTATGGGGTCCTGTTAAGGTTGATTTTTTGGGTAGTGCTAGATACTTTATGACCTTGATTGATGATTTTTCTAGAAGAGTTTGGGTTGTTGTACTAAAGAATAAGAGTGATACTTTCAGTAAATTCAGGGAATGGAAAGTCCTTTTGGAAACTCAAACTGAGAGGAAAGTCAAGAAGTTAAGAACTGATAATAGGTTGGAGTTCTGCAGTCATGAGTTTAATCAGTTTTGTAAAACTCATGGTATTGCTAGACATAGAACTGTGCCAGGGACTCCTCAACAGAATGGGATGGCTGAGAGGATGAATAGAACTTTACTTGAAAAGGTAAGATGTATGTTGGCTAGTTCTAGTTTACCCAAGATGATATGGGCTGAAGCTATTTTCACTGCAGCATATTTGGTCAATAGGTCTCCATCAGCAGCATTAGACATGAAGACACCTATAGAGGCATGGCCAGGAAGAAAGGGTGACTATGGGGAACTTAATGTGTTTGGATCTTTGGCATATGCTCATGTTAGCCAAGGGAAGTTGGAACCTAGAGCTTGTAAATGCGTTTTTTAGGATACCCTGAGGGTGTTAAAGGGTATAGATTATGGAGGCTAGAAGGGGACAGGCCTAAGGTGATAGTGAGTAGAGATGTACTTTTTCAAGAGAATGTTATGTATAAAGACATTCAAGAAAAAGGGAAGTCAAAGGTTGAAGATTAGAGTGGGGTTTAGATTGAGATGGAGCAGCGAGGTGTGAATGATAAAGGTGTTGATCAAGGTACCTCTGGTAGCCAGGGAGATGGTATAGATGATTACCAGTTGGCTAGGGATAGACAGAGGAGACAAGTGATACCTCCTATCAGGTTTAGAGAGGGGATGGATTTGTCTGTAATGGCCTTTGTTGCTGCTGAAGAAGAAAGCATTTATGAACCATTGTCATACTCTGAGGCAATTTCTGTGAAAGAAAGTGATAAATGGTGTAAGGTCATGGAGGAAGAGATGGAATCTCTGTATAAAAATGGCACATGGGAGCTGGTTGATAAACCTGAGGGTCACAAGCTTGTGTCATGTAAATGGCTGTTCAAACTGAAAGATTGGGTTCTAAAGGTGAATCTCCTAGGTACAAGGCTAGGCTAGTAGCTAAGGGATTTACATAGAAACCAGGTGTGGATTATAATGAAATATTCTCACCTGTGGTGAAACATTCATCTATTAGGGTTATGCTGTCATTGATTGCTTCTATGGATATGGAGCTACATCAGTTGGATGTGAAGACTGCATTTTTGCATGGGAAGCTGGATGAGACTATCTATATGAAGCAGCCAGAGGGGTTTGAGGTGAAGGGGCAGGAAGAGAAAGTATGTATCCTGAAGAAGTCTTTATATGGGGTGAAGCAATCCCCTAGACAGTGGTATAAAAGGTTTGATGAACATATGATGACTAATGGGTTTAAAAGGAGCAACTATGATAGTTGTGTGTATTTTAAGGAATACAGTGAGAACAAATTTGTATATTTGTTGATGTATGTTGATGACATGTTAGTGGCTTGTTCAGACTTGGAGGAAGTTGAAGCTACTAAGAAAATGTTGATGTCAGAGTTTGAGATGAAAGATCTGGGTGAAGCAAAAAAGATATTAGGTATGGAGATTACAACGGACAGAGAGCACAGGGTATTGAAGCTGTCTCAAAAGTTTTACTTGGAGAAGGTACTAAGTAACTATAGGATGGATGGTGTGAAGCCAGTAACAGTTCCTATATGTGCTCATATTAAACTGTCAAGTTTTGATTGTCCTAAGTTAGAAGCTGACGTTAGATATATGGAGAAAGTACCTTATGCCAATGTCGTTAGGAGCTTGATGTACTTGATGGTTTGTACAAGGCTGGATATTGGGTATGCTGTGAGTTTAGTCAGCAGATATTTGTCAAATCCGGGGAAAGCTCATTAGGTTGCTATGAAACGGATCTTGAGATATCTCGAGGGTACCAAGAACTATGGTTTAGTGTTTGGGCATCATGAACATGAGAAGGTTGACGGAATTGTTGGTTATGTGGATTCAGATTTTGCCAAGGACCTGGATAGGGGTAGATCTATTACAGGGTATGCATTTCAAGTGCTGAGTAACTTGGTAAGTTGGAAAGCTCAGTTGCAACATGTGGTGGCATTATCTATAATAGAGGCTGAGTACATAGCATTGACTGAGGGAGTCAAGGAAGTTATGTGGCTGCATGGTTTTGTTTCTAAATTGGGAATCAAAGTTGCAGGTTCAGTGGTGTTCTGTGATAACCAGGGTACAGTTCAGTTATCAAAGAACAACATGTTTCATGAGAGAACAAAGCACATTAATGTGAAGTTACACTTTATAAGGGATGTGGTGAATGCTGGTAAGGTGAAAGTGGAAGGTGTGTCTACTTTGGAGAATCCAGCAGATGTGTTTACAAAGTCTCTACCTAGTGGAAAGTTTAAGTTTTGCTTGGATGCATTGGGAGTTGGTTAAAATCTTCTTTTGGATTTTAAGGTGGAGATTGTGAAGTATTAAAAGCCAAAACAAGTGAACATCCGAAGGTTAAGTTTCTTCCGAAGCTTAACATAGTCTTCTGAAGCTAAGTTGATATCTTCCGAATGTTATGTTTGCTTCGGAAGGATGTTATTATGTACTTTGGATTTCTTCCGAAGTATACATATGTTTAGTGGGAAATCTTCCGAAGGGTTACTTCCGTTCGGAAGATATAGTGTAGGGTGCTTAGTGTAAATTCTCAATATTTGTTGAGTTTTAATTATAGTTAGTTACATACTATAAATATAGGAGAGTTGTAATCGGTGGGGTATCTGAAATCATTCAATTCATAATAATCATTTGAAAGTTCTTGTTCACGTTTATTCTTGTATCATTTTTGTATTGATCGATATTTCGCGTACGTATTCTCAATCGATTTTGCAACAACAAGCTACGTGTTCACCTTGTTATTGTAAACAATAACTTCTGATTGTGTGTATGGTGTGTTCTACAAACCATGGATAGTGTGATTGTGTTTATTTTTGTTATATGCTTCTCTGTAGCATATTCTTGAATTAAGGGTATGTCTAGAAACAAACTCTCTATCCATAAGGATACAAACAATGTTTACTTACATTTTAACCTCCTCAAACCTCACTAATAACTTGGCTACAAGTGAGATTTACTAGGTATCATTGGGTGGTTGGTGCAATTAGCTTTTTGAAAGGTAAGCACTTAAATTAACCTAGCTTGAGGTGCTTAGCAACGAGACATATATGTTATTTTCGGACAGTACGTTAGTGGTTTAGGCAGACAAGAACACATCGTCTAGACAATTTCATTTGCTTTACCTAATCAAACTACACATTAATCTTGATGGTAGATTTTTAGTCTTTGTTTCAAAACCCGATAGCTATTATAACTTCATGTCGATTATCTATGAAATAGGGTGGATAATAAGACCAAAGAATGTGATTTGTATCTTATATGAAGAGTGGATAATTTGCAAACGTTTTTCTCATATTGATTGCTAGAACTATTTTCTTCACTTGCTTTGTTTCTTGATTTCATGCTATGCAAGTTTTTTGCTAATTAAACAAACAAAAGCTTATTATAGGTTAGACGCCAATAACAGCTTAAGTATTCAAATTTTATATAATTCCCCAAGTTTGACAAAAACCATTGATTATTGATCACGTGTCAATAAGTTAGTGTTTAATTAATCTAAATGCTTGATTTTACATTGTGATAACGATAGAATAGGTTCAAGTTGTTTGTGTTTTGATTATAGGTGTTTGGAGCTAAAAATGTCTAATTTGAAGAAAAATGAGCAAAACATGGAACTGCAAGTATTGAAGTTGTAAATATCAAAAGCTACAAAAAGGCGCAAATTGAGGTGTGTCGACATATGATACGTGGGGTATGGGCGTATAATACTCCGGATGGTGTATGTGTGGCTTATCAGTGGACGTATTTGGAAAAAATTACAGAAAGTTATGTGTAGCAAAGCTAATTTAGGGCATATGATACGCCAAGGGTCGGTGTATGATACGCCGATCACCAATAACTTTTCAAATTTTATTGATCTTCAACTTTATTTAAACCTTTCTAATCCCAATTTGAAAAACAACATCTCATACATGAAATTGAAGATTCTAAGCTAATTTTTGGTGATTACAAGCCTTCCTATTCATCTCAAATCATCTACAATCATCATCAAAACAATACTGAAGATTTAGTGAAGACCATGAACAACCAGTTCTTTCTTGATTGCTTTCGATAGTACGATTTTTGTCAAGTGAGACAATTGGTATGTTTTGATTAGGGTTTTGTATTGAACATCGAATTACTGAATGAAACAATGTGTTTTGGTTGATTTAAAAGGTTTAGTTATTAATAAAGTTGTTTGTTTGATTATCAGTTTTCATTTTTCTTGGATCGTGATCTCATTAAGAAAAGTAGACAATTTGATATAGGTAATTTGATAACATTATGAACGAACGAATTTTAAAACCTTGTTGTTTTGTTGTCATTTTAATCAAAAGCTAAGATCTTGAAGTATTATTTCTTATAAACCCTTGTTAAACACACCAATTGTTGATTTTGCGGAATTAAAAACCTGAAAGTGATTGGTTTTCATTATTTTAGTAAATTCATTTAAAAGTTTGTTGCTTTTTGCATTAGTATTATAGCATTCATTCAAAGTTTTAATCTTTAATTATAAAGTTTGTGTCAAGTTTTGTTTGTTAAACACTTTTCACATATTCCCTGTGCAGACGATCTTACTACCCTTACATAATAAAGGTAGCTAAGACCGATATATTAATTTGTTTTTTACCGATTCTTGACAACCAGATATTTTTACGCTAAACTTATCTATGAGAGTCTTATTACTCCACAACAAATGGCAATTTAGCGTTTATATATTTGAAAACTTTAAGACTTATAAAAATAATATTTAGATATTAAATTTTCATTTACTCTAAATGATTCATAGTAAGATGATCGAATACCCATATTATAGCTCATAAGAACAAAATATTCAAATAAGACAATAACCTAGTTTTCTTAGGGTATTTTAACGATTTCAAAGTGACAAAAATCTAATACAACAAAGTGTATTTAATTACTTCAAAGTGACAAAAATCTAATACAACAAAAAATAAATTAGGATAGGTTCTTGATAAATATGAGATTGTTATGGAATTGATATCTTCATGGACTAGTGGGAGATTAAACGACATGGATACATCATCTATGTATGCTTCTAACTAAAACACAGTTTCATCACTCATATTGAACAGAAGCCAGATCATGCATATTACACATATTATCATATCATGCTCGACCTTATTTTATAATAATTAGTCAAGTCACAATCATTTACATTTTAATCAATATAAAAGTTTCATGATGATCAAAACTTTAAATATAAAAAAAACAACAGGGCAAACTTTTGGACTCTTTCAACATCACTAGAGAATCATTCACGTTCAAAATGCAAACCTTTGCAACTTGACATCACAGGAAACATAACAATAATAATAAAATAAAGAGAAAAACAGCATTTAAACCTTGAATTTGACAAGTCATTTATCTCACCTAGCACCCATAGTTGAATCTAATAGGTCAAAATTACAAAGAGTGTTATATACTTTAATCTTTTGCATCCTAATTATTATCATCTTAAATTTGTGGAATACAAACATAACACAAACTCACTGCCGGCTGCAATATTATTGTGTTTGGACTCATCAAAAACACGCAGCAGCAATCATACAGATTCATTTTACATCAAGACAGAGAGAGAAGAGGGTCGAATCCACTGACCCCAATTCCCCCAACTTGATTCATTCAATTATATATACATACGCATACACACCCATCTTGCAAAATTACACAAAACCCTCTTTCTTCCATTTGTTTTCATGAATTTCAGATCTTAAACCCCATCTGAGCGATCTTTTCTCATTCAAGATTGATTTGAATACAGTCGATTCAGATAAACTATCGATTAAATCAGGTATCTTTCGATTTGATGTCATTTTTGAACAATCCCCAATATGGGTGAGCTTTAATTTCAATATCTGTTGATTAGATTTCGTGTTGAAGCGTTGAAATGGTCAATGGGTGTGGGAATTCGTATAAAGATTTGATCTTTGTTATGGGTTTTGGGTCAATGCTTCAAAGCAGGTGTGGCATTTGATTATGTGTGTGTATATATGTGTGTGAAAACACACGTCTGTTGCGTGTGGCAATTAGGGATTTGAAAACCGTGAATGTTTCGTGTTGGGAATTGCGTTGACTTAGAAGGGTAGTTATGACTTCCTTCTTTTTATAATTTGTAAGAAGTGTATGTTGCTTTTTTGGGTTGGAAGGTATCTGTTTCATTGATCATTATTTACCTCTTTTGTAATTATTTTTATCTTTTATTGTTGAATTGCTGATGTTTTAAGATTCCTCTTGCTTGAAGTATCTTCCATCTAAGTTTAATGCTTCAAAGGGATGATAGATCATAATGGTGTATGCTAATTGAATCAGTTTAATCAACTGATATAACACTTGACTGATTTAGCAGTCAATAATGGTGCCTGATTTATGTTTGATCTGTAGGATCAGACAATGGTCAATCTGGTTCTTGGGTTACCAGATCAAGATTCTAGATTCAAGATTCAAGAATCAAGATTCAAGAATCAAGAAATGAACATTCTAAACTTTAAAGCTGTTTATATTGAATCACTTAACTTTTAAAATCTTCATAGATCTAACTCTCAATACAATTAATCAGTGTTTAAATATTTAATTTGCTGTTATGTTGTATTCAGGATCCTACAGATTTGGTAATGTTTTTCTTCTTTTGTTTTCAGGTTGATTAACTCTTGTTTTTGAAGCCACTTGGTGAGTTGGTGGGGAGTTTCTTTATAGTTTTGAGTTTGCTGCTCATTGTTAGAAGAAAATTTATTAAGTTTTGTGGATTTAATCGTGTGATGCATAATACTTGAATGAAGTTATCAAAGGCGTGGCGTTTAGGGCATTTAGGCATGAAAGACATGCAACAGATGCTTCATCCACACCGCCATCGTGGACAATTAAAAAAGCCAACTTGGATTATTGTGTTGGTTTCACTGGTTTGCATGTTTTTAGTTGTTGCTTATGTTTATCCACCTCAAACTTCTAGTGCCTGTTATATCTTCTCGGTTTCTGGTTGCCAAACATTGTCTAGCTGGCTTCCACCTTCCATTAGAGAATTAAGTGATGACGAGATTGCTTCTCGTGTGGTAATTAGTAACATATTAAACACGCCTCCAGTGGAGTCCAAAAATCCCAAGATAGCTTTCATGTTTTTGTCGGTTGGATCATTACCTTTCGAGAAGTTGTGGGACAAATTTTTTCAGGTACATAACATGTTTGAATTTTTATCATTCATATTGTAGGTTTAGGTGTTTAAGATTTGGTTATTATTCATAGATATTACGTATTGATGATTGGTTTTTGTATACAGGGTCATGAAGGTCGATTTTCAATCTATATTCATGCATCCAAAGACAAACCTGTCCATAGTAGCAGTTACTTTGTCAATCGGGAAATTCGAAGTGGCAAGGTTTGTTTTTTTATATAAATGGTTATACATTTTCTTTCATCTATGCATATTTTAACTGCTTGCAATGTCATTTGTTTATGTCTTGGTTCGTTCTTTTATTATCTAAATTGTGATACTTTTTAGATGTGTGTTCTGAAAGTGATTATGTGATATTGTATACTTGAATAGTCAGAATCTCAGATATAATAAAGCAAACTGTATAATATGATGTTAGGATGTGCTTCTTCTATTTTAAGCGTGAGTATAAATTTTGGCTGTTTAAGTAATATTTGGTAAAATTGCCAAGAAATATGTTTTATATCAAGAAAAAGTACAGACTTTTTGTAAACTGGGAGTATAAAGTTTGCTAATTAGGTTAAGGAATCGTATCTAGGTAAGTTTTTCAACCCTTGCATAATCAGTTTCACTGCAGCTGATTCCTAAAGCTTATTTGACCTGTAAGTAATCAAATCGTTAAAACCTGTTATCCCAACACTTAAAAACTAATTATCTTGACCTCAAGTCGCTATAACTAGTTAAGGCAGTAGTTCTGAAATGCATATCCAAACATCCACTAATTTGCTTTGTGTCTGTCTTTCTTTCTTTTCTGTTTTGAACATATTTTGGGTTTAAAACAATTAATCCACTGTGATTTAAGATCTTAAATTATAATATGAATTTGTTGGACAGGTAGAGTGGGGTACAATTTCTATGGTTGAAGCAGAGAAACGCCTTTTAGCCAATGCACTCAAAGACCCTGATAATCAGCACTTTGTATTACTGTCTGACAGGTCACAATCTCTCTAATATTAAAAATTACTTAATATTTATCTGTCTTAAATCCTGTTATTAAAATTTATTTTCTTTATGATATTTCAGCTGTGTACCCTTGCGTGATTTTGATTACGTGTATAACTATCTTATGTACACAAACATAAGCTTCATTGACAGGTATGCATAACAGCATAAGTCTCTTACATCAAACATGTTTTCTTATCAACTTCAAATACATCGTCTTTAAATCTATGCAGGAATAATAAAAGAAAAATGATTCTTGCGCTAAATTTTCAATGACATTATTTTGTGTTCTTTTTAGCTTCTCGGATCCTGGTCCACATGGAAGTGGCAGGTACTCGCAGCATATGTTACCTGAAGTTGAAAAGAAATATTTCAGAAAAGGTGCTCAGGTATAACTATAAATTTTTATACATCCATAATTACATAAAAAAGCTTTTCTTGTTAATTAAACTTTATTATTATTTTGTTTTAAAATTCCAATCAAGTGTTTTGATTTTGAGTTTTTTGTGTAGTGGTTCACGATGAAACGCCAACATGCGCTTGTAGTTATGGCTGATGGTCTCTATTATTCAAAGTTCCGAGATTATTGCAAGGTAAGAACACATTTAATTTATTTTGCTATTATTCTCGTAATTTCTTTATCTTTATATTTACTTTAATATGACAGCCTGGTATGGATGGAGTAAATTGCTATGCTGATGAACACTACTTGCCAACCTTCTTCCACGTGAGTGCATCTTCGAGTTTCATTCCCTTAACAGTTTTTACACCTCAAATTTTTAGTTTCTAAAGCGGTTTTTAAAAGATTTTCTTTCTTTAAATGTTTAGATGCATGATCCTAATGGGATAGCGAATTGGTCTGTTACGCACGTTGATTGGTCAGAAAGAAAATGGCATCCCAAATCTTATGAGAAGAAAGATATTACCAAAGAGCTTCTCAAAAATATTACGGTATCATAGACTCTTTCAACAAATAATATAAGGTTAATATAATGAAAAACCAATATACTTTCCCAATTTTTCATGATAAAGTTCCTCAATAATTTTGGTATGCTAAAGTCTCTCAACTTGTAAAAAATACACATGAAGATCACTAAACTAATTTTTATATATGAAAGTCCTTAAACTTGTCTAAAATGCGCGTGCTTACGACTTTTCCAATAACGACTTGCTAACTCGTCAAAATATTATAAAGTGACAAAAAATTTAAATATTATACCATTTTATTCTAGACAGGTTTAGGGACTTTAATAGTTTAATGTACAAAGCTATTAATGACTTTTTCATGTATTTTTTATGAATAGAGGTACATTACCAAGATTAGGTTGAGATACTTTTTCTTATAAAATTAGACAATATATTGGTTTTTTTATCGTATTAACTTTACAATATACATATACATTGTCACATAATGACTTCAACTCATTTTAATATCTTTATTCTTGCAGTCCATCACTGAAAGTGTTCATGTTACAAGTGAAGAAAAGGTATGCACATTTGTCCCATTTTCTGGTGATTTTATGATCATAAATCTAAAACATCTCTGAATTATGCAGGTAGAAACCATGATCATGCCATGCATGTGGAACGGGATGAACCGGCCCTGTTACTTATTTGCAAGAAAATTCTTACCAGAGACTCTAGACAGCATGATAGACCTTTTCTCAAACTATACAGCCCAAACATGATATTCTTACATTTGATTCTTTGGTTCGGTCAAACCCCGTTTGGTCAAACCCGTATTCACATTGTTGTAAAGTTTTATCTTACGAGAGATGGTTAGTTTGGACAGTTACTGGCACTAAACTTTGCTGATTTCTGAGTTTAAGAGTACATTTGGGAAATATTTGAGTTAATAGTGAGTGAACATTTTGGGAAATATTTGAGTTAATAGTGAGTGAACATTTTGGGAAATATTTGAGTTGATAGTGAAGAAGTTATGTTATTAGTTTTTTTGATTCAGAAGTTAACTTCAATTTTATATTTTATACCCTTCATTTTTGGATTTTTGTCATTTCTGGGATCAACTTTGGTGATTCTACTTTTGTACTATTTTGTATATCTTGCATTGATGATTAGATTAATGTTCATAGGTATCTTTTCTGTTTTATATTCTTCCTAGGTTTCTCAGAATTTTTATGGTACAAGGTACGACTAGAAAAACATGATAAGTTATTAGAACTTGAAGTGTTAATGTCATAAAAGAAACATATTTTCTCATAATTTACGATAAAAGTCTTTCAGCCAAATTTTAATGTATTAAAGTTCTTGAACTGGTTTAAAGTATATGTTTGTGATATCTACAATAAGTGTGGCTCTCTAGCAAACAATTAGCTACGTGGAGAGGAGGCTAGATAAGTGTTTTTTGTTAACGTTGATGTGTTAAAGGTCTTCTAAACCTTTAGTATAGGTTTCAATCTTATTCCGACGTATTTTTTTTGATGGTGGGAAACACAACCTAATAAGCTCTAAATGCTCTGACTATGAACTCATAATATATAATAAAAAAACCTACTCTTGCCACATTTTTGAATGTAACGGACCAATCTTATCAGATCTTGACTCGGTTAAGAGATAAGAATTCAGTTTCAAAAAATCAAAATCACAAAATCATGTATATTTTTAACAAGTTCAAAAAGTTTAATATACTAAAAGTGAGTAGGAGAATGTTTCTTATAAAATAAACAATTATATTTTGGTTTTATGAAATCCCTTAAACTTATAAATAGCATTAATATATATAATGATACCTTTTAAGGAGAGATGTAATGCAACATCTTATTCTTTTTACAAGTTCAGTTTTTAATCATACTTTAACTGATTTATTACGATAACCTTTTGAAGATGTACATACTCGTGTTGGTTAATAGAGTATCTACAAATCACATTAGAGATGTTAACCTCATTTTTAACAAAGTTCACAATAAGAAATTGAAAATAAATGCGTGTAACTTGGAGGAAAATTAGTGATAATAGATCAAATAACAATATAAATACAATCAATAAAATATAAAATCATGATAGTTAAAATGAAGGCACTAAAAACAGAAGGTTTTTAGTGATGTGTTCATCAATTGAAAACCCTATGATAAATATGAAGGTGGACCATGTAGTGTGTTAGTGATTTAATTTTGGTTGTAAAAAGTCAGATCATAACAAGTCATTTTGATACATAAAAATATGTGATGATATCTAGTACACTAATGGGCCTTAAAGTATGTTATTGAGTTAGGTTAGACCACACAAAATCAGATTATGTGATAACAAGTCATTTTGATAATGAAAACATGTTATGATAATTAGTACACAATAGGCCTTGTAATGTGGTTGTGAGTTGATTTTGATTACATAGAGCTACAGTAGGTCACGATAAGTCAATTTGGTGTCAAATTAATACATTCACGAGGACTAGTACACTATTGAGCTATTCTTTTTTTACTTCTTGTACATCGTCAACTTCCAAATGCATACATCTTAAAGCTTGCAAGAAATCATGCGAACCCATTTCACATGATATGAGCACATAGGTAGAAGTCTGCACCAACGCACACGAGATTGCCACTTACGCATATGAGGGTTTCAAGACCATCTTTGGGATGGTGACCTATGCTCCGAGTCTAGGAACACCAAGATGTTAACATTTTTGGACATGTTAGAAATTGATCCCAACTGTGATTCATATGTGGAAGTTTGGGTAGGGGAATCATGAAAAAAATGGTTAAAGATATGTTTATATTATTTAGTATGTTTTAATTTGGTTTTATTTAAGGTATCGAGTATTTTCTTTTAATTGTGAATAAGTTGTAATTTTAGTTGTGTTTGAGCCGTAGTTAACTTAAATTTTTTAATAATTAAGGTTAAGAATAATATATAAGAAGTTCATTATATACAACTTAAAGTGTGATTTTTTTTCTTCATATTAATAAAAGAAAAAGTTACTATGTATTATCTTTGCTTTTTTATCATGCAATATTTAAACATGACACATTTAATTCTGAACACCCACCACCCTTTTTGTTGGTAACTGTGGGTGAAACTAATATTCATTACCAGTGAAGTTATAACTTATATTGAATAATGGTTGGTTATTAATATAAACTAGAAATAAGCTTTCCGCGTTGCGGTGGAGGCGTAAAACTGTGCCAAATAACACAAATGTCACCTCACCTCTAATGATCACCAACACTAAAGTTGCGGTGTGTTAATACGAATAACTCAGACCAAAACGTAAAAACATAGAAAAATATAACTAAATCGATCTAAGATCCGTGCGTTATGACGAACCCTTCAAAAGGAAAAAAATAAACATAAAACTATTGAATCACGTACACACATTGTGTTGTGTTAATTTACAAAATTTAGTATGAAATGTAAAAAGAAATGTACAAATATTTAATCACACATGCATGTTGTGTCGTATTAACTTGCAAAATTTAAAACGAAACGTAAATGAAGATTTGCGAAATATGGAAAGTATAGGAAAACAAAATTGAAAATATAAAAGTTGTGAGATTAAATTGCAAAAAATGAAGAGTTTTGTGTTAAAAGTGAAAAAAGTTAAATTTAAGAAGTCAAATTGTAAAAAAGGAAATACTTTATGTTAGAAGTAAAAAATCATTTTTTTGAAAACCCCCTATGCATAAGGTATAACACCATTATGCATAGAAGAGTTGATAATTAGTATAATATAAATATTGTTAATATTAGTGAATGATAATTAGATGTTTGTATTAGTTTTTTTAAATAAAATGATGAATATATATTTTTGAGATGTCAAGGGATTATAACCTAATGATACCAACATATGTTGAAAACCTATTTTTTAAGTGGTTGATGTTTCGATTTCATGGTGAAAAGATATGCATATTTAAGAGATGTTTATATTAGTAAGTTAGCCAGTTTCGTGTTTTCTTTAACTTTTGTGATAATTATACAAATAAACAATTATATACAGTGATATCTTCTAAGAAAAAAATAAGTACGTTCTTACGATATGTATACATATGGATGAATTCATCATGCCTTACGATATATAGATGTCATTAGTTAATTTTAAGATTAAGCCATTGGATGCTGCTAGACACATTCATACAAAGAAATAGTTAATGAAACGATGTTATACAAATAATGAGATAACTAGGGGTGAATATAATTTGATTCGGCTCGGTTTCTTTCCCATACTCGTTAAATCCAAACCCATAACCAATAATTTGGTTTTTAGACGTCCATAATTAGATGATTTTAGTTCTAAATGGTTATTATAAAAGATGGTTAGATTAATTCATTTAACCAATGGATTTGGATATGATTGATGTAAGTTGATTTCAATCAATAAAGGGTTAGGTTATGGTTGTCAATTATCATACTCTTCTTCTAAAAAATCATATAGAAATTTGTCATAATTCCCTCCTAAAAAGATCATTTTATAAAAAGAGTAAATTACAGAAAAAGACAATCATATTTGTAATTAATTCGACTTCTTAACATTTATTTTTATTAATTACACTACACCACCTTTATGTATATTTTTTTTGTTTTATCATTGGTTATTTAATCTAACCGTTGTGAGTTTTTATTAAGTAACTTGATCACTGTATGAGGGTAGATATATAAAAAACTTTCAGGTGACATGTATAATTAAAAATGAACTGACGTACTAGGAAAATACGATAAAAAAACCTTGAGACCGACAAGTAAAACCTCAAATATATATAATATGTTTTTATCATCAATTTTTATAAAACTGGTTCTATGAAATTTATTGTATAATATGATTTAAAAGTTTAGAAAAACTTAATACCTAGAAATTTAAAAGCAAGCCATGTGAAATCTTTTAGATACGTTATTTTAAATTACATAACAAAATCAGTTTTGTTGTTTGATATAACTTGCGGGTGATTCATGCATTAAAGTATGAAAGTCGTTATGATATGTTAAATATCTAATAGAATGATAAGGTCCTAAAAAATAGATGTTAGCAAACACATAAGCTAACTATAAATTTATGATTAAAGTTGTTTTATAGATCTATTTGTAGCAAGTGCTACATAATTGCAGAATTTGTGCAAGCCAATGATAACTTTAATTTAGATGGTCACGTGTTTTGAATTTCTTTTTTTATTTATTTTGTATTGTCTTGCATTAAAGATTTAGAACAATTACGTTTTTGGTTATGTGTTTTGAAATACTTATCAATGCTATTTATGCTAATGCTAATGTCATGAATTAGTTTGTATATTACTAATTTGTTTTATTATAATTTTGTATTATGTTGCAGGTTGAACTTATTAAGCTTCATATAAATCATATGGTACATTAACTTTTTATAAAACTAGCTTAACAGAAAAAATGATTATAAAAATATATATAAACTTTTTGAGGTGATACTTGTAGATCTCAACATTTTATTAATCATTTTTTATAATACGTCGATTTGTTTTTGGGCTATGTCGCTTCGAAGTTTTCTAACACATGTCATCATATCATGTGATCTAGCTTAACGACACAAACTAAGAACCGTTAGACTAAAGGACCAAATATGACACAAACCATGCATATAAAATTGTCTAATATAACTAATAAAGATAATGTTGTTTAGTGAAATTAATTATTAAGATAAAGGTGTTTATTAGTAATTTACTCTTTTAGAAAAGTTAAAGAAATACATAATAGAGTAAATTACATAAAATGACTTTTATCTATATAACTAATTTCACTTATTAACCTTTTATCTTTACTAATTACACTAAGCAACCTTTATGCATGTGTATGATTTGTTCCATATTTAATCCTTTAGTATAACGGTCGTTAGTTTGCATCGTTAAATTAAATCAGGTGGTTATCATATAGGGGTATATGTGCAAGAAAACAAACAGATGACATAAGCCAAAAAATCAATGTATTATGAAAAATGTTGATACCGACAAAAAAACACCTAAACAAAAAATATTGTATAATATAATTTAAATGTTATTAATAAACTTATTTTGTTGTTAAAAAATATAATAAACTTAATACATAAAAATTAAAATGCAGACCACATAGTTTAGATGCTTTCATAATCATATGATACAATAAATTTTTTAAACCTAGCATTCTAATTTGAATAAAACATTTAAATAATTTCACATGCCTTGCATTCTAATTTCTATATATTATGTTTAATATTGATACTTAAATCATATGATACAATAAGTTTTTATATAACTACTCGTCATTCTCAACGTTTTATAGTTTTAACATTTATCCATCGTATTTTTCTAGATAAATTCACGTGGCTCGCATTCAATTTCTATGTATTACGTTTATTATTGGTATTTAAATTACATGAAACCAATAAATTTTTGTAGAACTAGCTTAAAAAAGTAATAATAATAATATATATAGAATTTGTTTAATATGATCATCTGTCGATCAAACAGAATAGTCTTGTTAAGTCTTTAATCCGATCCAACATACAATATGCAAAACCGATTATATCACCACATCTCAGATGACCCAATGCTCATCGTGATCGACCCAAAGATTTACCCAGAATGAAACGGATCACGGAGACAATAGTATATTAAGTGAACCATGAAAAACATAACATATGATAGAGGGACACATGAGCAATAACAACAAAGTTGGTTACACCATCACCATCGCAACATTAATAGGCTTGAGGATGACCACCAAACGCAGCCTAAATGAAATCAGAGAAAATTAACGGTCTAACCAACATAACTACCACCCCTAACATCAAGTACCATAGGGAAACATCACATATTCATTTCATTCCTGTTTCAATATTATGTAATGTAATATGACAATTATATTAAAAATGACACCTATACTTATCTTTTTAATATTTTACAATGGCCTTTCCTAGAACCCACTTCAAGCTTCTTTCACGCCAGGACAAAGTAAGTAATTAGATATATTGATTAAGACGTTGAATCATCCTAATCCAACTCAACAATTCGAATGAGCATCAAAAACTAAATATCTTTAACTATAACTAAAATAATCTAATTAATTAAAAGAATCTGAGTCTGCTATGGTTTCTATGTAGTATATGAAGTTTTTGTTAGATATTTTAGTGTAATTAGATTGATTAATGACTAATGTGATCATAATATTCATCAAACAAGTTCATAGGTGCGGAGTGCACGCTTGTTTGAGTTTATTATGATTTTCGATATTTAAAACCTTTTTAAGGGCAAATCCCCGTTGCCCCCTTGGTGGGGTTCCGATTGAACTTGCGTTTTATCCGATTGAACATTTGGTGTAAACCCAAATAGTTTCAATTTGAAAGCGAACTTGCGACTCCCAAGTTTTTCAAGTTATCGATCATCTTGTTAAAATTCTTTTACAGTTTTATGATATTATTATTATTATTATTATTATTATTATTATTATTATTATTATTATTATTATTATTATTATTTTTATTATTATATTATGTTTATAAATGGCTGAAATAATTAAATCAAAATCTATTATCTTTCTAAATAATATGTATAATATATACACACACCCTTGGAAGTCTGTAATGAATTTTTTTTTTATGAAAGATATACGACTCTCTCTCTCTCTCTCTCTCTCTCTTTATGACTTTATATATGTTACTTTTTAATTTTCATTTTAAAATTAATTGAATTTGTTAACTGAAATGAGCTTCAAGTGACCTATATACACAAGTTACATAACCATAAGTTAACTAAATCTTATTTCTGATAACAGAAATAACTGAACCATTTAAAATCAAGACAATCAGTTATGAATAATCTTAAAAACAAAACACTTGTGTAGGTTTTGTTTTATCATATAAACAAACGAGACCAACCCTTCTTATAAAAGTGTATGAATTAGAGACAATTCAATTAAATCTACTAAAGAAAAATGTTTTGGGTTCAAACCCAAACAATTGTGTAATTTGATGTAATCCAGTAGTAAGATTCTTTTGCCGTTAAAAAAAAATCTACTATTGATCAAGTGGTGTTTCCAATGACAATTGAGTGAGCAATGCATAAGAACCTAACTTTAGGAGGGGTTTAAGAGGACGATTAGCCACACCAGGATGGAGTCATCAACTTACGAGGGATGGCAATGGGGTATTTTTCTTAAAGATAGAACATTTTAATTCCTAATTTCTTAAGAAAACATGCACTAGAAACAATGATGAATGATGTATCCAAATATAACCTATCAAACGATGTATTTGGATGTAAAATACATCTCTTACCTTCATCACCGTCACCATCCCTATAACAATTAATTGTACTCTATTTTTTTTACTTTTGATAAATTCAACCCCAATGTTAGTATTTATAAAGTTTTCCTTTTAGTTCACACCTTCCAATAGTGTAATACAAAATGACTCAGAACTACTAATTGTATATTTAAAGTATTTATTAATTAGTTGACAAACATACAGTTATAAATATTGTCATCTACTTATCATAGTTACTAATATAACTTATTTGTGCTAAATACTTGATACAAAATACTTTCATTAAATAAGTATGATAAAAAAATGTTTACCTCTAAAACGAACGGTGTTCATTTTTAAGCAAGCATAGTTGGGTTGACATGTTAAAGTTGGTTACCTTTTTACTTGTATTAAATACATTAACCTCCAATTGTACGCATACAAAGTCACATCTATCGATTGAAATGACTATTGGGTTGTAATAGAATTATAAACGTTTTGCAATTATATAATTTCAAAAGTTTTGCAATTTTAACTTTAAATATACGGTAGGGTTATACAAAAAACGATGTCTAATTTAAAAAGACTTAAAAGGATTGTGGGTTTGACACATGTTCTTTTATTGTTTTAAAAAAAGTATTTCGGTTATTGTGTTAAATATATCAGCTCATTGTGTCTTATACGTTTATTGTGTCAGATATTTTACGTCATTTGTTATGTGTGTTAATCGTTTGTGTTTTACGTTTAAGATAATTTTGTGTTATTTTTTACATACTTTCACAAATGTATCTTTCAAGACTGATATTTTTAAAGATAACACGATGTGTTATTTTTGTTATTTATTTTTTAAAAGATTACATAAATTTGTTATCTGTTATTATGTTTTACCATAAGAAGTATATAATGATGTTATTTCACTCATGTATTTTTTAAAACTAATAATGTTCAAGATAACATAATAACGATCAAAAGACACAATGATACATTTTGTTATTTGGTCATTGTTATCAATGTACTAGATTAATTAGTTGTTAATTTATTATCATGTTTTACATATTAAAGATACATAACAATGTTATTTCATTATTATATTTTTTAAATTTCATCATTTTAGAAAAATGCAATAATATTAAAAAAACACACAACAAATTAAAAAAAAACGCAATGAACTGCAGTAAAGACATAATGCCGGCCAATGAGTCCTAGATCAACTGGTTTAGGAGGAGACACCTTATGACTTTCCAAAGTGGAAATAATGGGTTGAAGTTTCACTAGGTGCGATATGTTCCAAGTGGGCCAAGAGTTTTACCACGTGGACCAAGGATTTTACCACAGTAGACCTTTAGGTGGTGGGTTTCCCTTGGAATGGTGGACGAGCTAGGTCACTAGTGCCGTCTATGTTCACGGGCGTAGGTGGCCTTTCACCAATAGGTTTACCCGGGTGATCGGGCTTAAAAATTATTCGTTAGCCGTTAAAAAAACATAATGCCAAGATATAAACTTAATAACATAATTGTTTAATACTTTTATATAATAATATTTTACTTATTTTAAAGATAAAAAACGCTCTTTTTTTGTTTTTTTTAAATTAATGTCATACATAAAAATTATGAATGTTTTAAAAAATTAAGAAAACTTACAAAAAGTCAACAAAAGTAACTATTACTAAAATAGCTCTCTAACAAGCTTTTCTCTACAATTTATTGATTAATGAGATTAATGATTGAGATTACTTATTATAGTTTTTAGTTTTAAAAGATCTTGTATTTAATAGAACTAAAACACGTTCTATTTGTTAAATAACTAGGTTAATAGCTCGTGTATTACATCGACTTAATAAATAAATATAAATAATTAATAACTAAAATATATTAATTATAAAATAATATTTTGATATAGGATACTATTAAAATTACTTGTGAATAATAATTATAAGTAATAAAATAGTTTTTTTATTTCTTTAGAGAAAAATTCCAACATTTTGTTTCAAAACAAACCATTTTAAAAAAGTGTCATTTCTAAAAAAAGCCTCCTTATAACTCTACATTTTAATTATTTTGGTTTAATTATTTTTATTGTTTAAATACACTAATTTTTAAATATTTTATATTTTTAAAAAAATTTGATGTTCTAGAAAAATTTTTTATCTTAACAAACGTTACCTTATAAATTACATTTATAAAAATAACTCTTTCTTGAATTATTAAAAATATATTTAATCCAAAAAAAATTATATAATATCATTATAATTAAAGTAATTATTTGATAAGAGAGTTTAAACAAATCAACTCAAAACGTGAATTCTCTGATGAGTTACACCGACCAGCCCTTAACTTGTTACAAACCGTCACGTCTACTTTTTTTTTCTCTCTTAAGTTGGGTATAATCTTATAACTTTAGTTGATGATTATATGTAACGTCACTATTAAACTTTGAACCATGATTTGTCTCCTTATACCATACTTCGGCCAAACATAGTGACATTAAACATTCTTTATCTTAAAGGTGATGTTACGTTGTCACATTTTCAACTAATTTCATATGTTAGCTTACGAAATGGTACAAAAGAATTATATAATATTTACTTTAATAATTTAAAATTGTGCAACAAACATGACTTTGAATTTAATATTATTTTTAAAAGAAAATCTTTTCCACCAAATAGTTTTCTGTCGAGTAGACCAATATGTGACTTCCATGAGATTTCATGAGTAAACACTTTCATATATCTATTTCACATTACTTCAATATAAATTACATTGATTATGTGCATCTTTAAGCACATAGTAGTCTGAACCGGAACTAACGTATTCACGGTTCAAGGTTCAGAACCAAAAGCGTGCGTACAAAAGATCGATGGGCGCTCGTTTTTCACGCAATTCATCAAAATCAGACGCCATCAGACCAAAAAGAATAAGAGTGGTGCACCTAGATGGTTCATTGGAGGACTACGAAGATCCGACCACAGTTGACCAAGTGGTTAGCAACTTCCCCAAGCACTTTTTATGCACCCCGATCGAAATCATCCAATCAGGCTTGATACCACTCAAGCTCGACCATCAACCCTTAAATTTAACACGTCGCCAGTTGACCTGGCCTCTTTGACCAAGAAGTTCATGACCATAGCCAAAACGGGCCGGTGTTCTAGCAAGTCGGTCCCAACAAGTCCTTCGGCTAGCCCGTTAGGCCATCGACAACCCACGAGCCCGGGCCATTCTTTTGAGCGCAGGTGTGGTGATATTGGGGACGAAAGCATGATTAAATCACTTAGATGGAAGCCCAATTTGTGTGCTATTACAGAAGGATAGTTGTGAAAGACGTGTTGAAAGTATACGGCTCTAGAAATGTATTGATGTACATCTATTTGAACATGGTTTATTACAAATTCTATATTTTTTATTTAAAATTACATGTAGTGGTGGACTCTGGTTTTTGTTAACCGTATAATTTCAAAAGAATATTTGATGAATAGATGTTCTTTAGCGTATGATAAGTAAGTAACATATGAAAAAGAGTATCTACGATTATATTACAATTTTTTACTAATCGGTAATCACCTGTTTTTAGTACTTCAGACTTTCAAAACGACATCTCCCTTTTAATATCAATCAATAGATTGTCGATAAGCAGTGGCGGAAACAAGAATTTTTTCCAATGGGGTCACTATTTTTCAGTGATTCGTCTTGTAACAAGATAATATAAATTTTTTTGGGTTGTCGGGTCGGGTCGAATCGGGTTGAAAGTGTTATTAAATTGAATAGAAAATGTTAACAAAAATATAATATCAAAAGAAATCAAATAAAGCTTATATATATTATAGTTGCTCCCTATGCGTCTTCATTTTTTGAAACCGTTTCATTACATTTTCAATCAACACATTTGCGAAAAGCTCATTTTCAATGTAACAAATACACTAATCGTTTATATATTTATCACCCATGCGATTGCGTAAATCCATCTTCACATGCTTCATGGAAGAAAAACATCTCTCAACACTTGTCGTTGCAACGGGTAAGACAAGTGATAACTCAATATATGATAAACCAAAGGATAATCAATATGTCTCTTTGTTTCCACCATTTTTTTACAAGAGCAGATATATCATTAACATCGGCAAACCTTGTATCTTCTTTGATGCTTCTAATGTACATCTCGAGTTCATATTTAAGCTTGTCTTTTTCTTCATAATCAAAATCATATGGATACATTTCCGCCAACCTTGGTATCTTTGGAATATCAAAGTAACAAAAATTGTTAGACAAGCTCAAAGAACTCATACAAGTAAGCAGTTCGGTGGTCACCTCGTTAAAATGGTTACTAAGCTTTTGGATTTGCATATCTAAAACCGTATTAAAGTTATCAAACTCGTAATAATGTCTATTGGTGATGTTAGTCTTTCTTTTTCGATATTTTGGGTCAATGTAATCTTATTCCATATTAACCACCTCAATGTCATGCTTTTGACAAAATGATGTGACATCTTCTAAAATTGAATTAAAACCATCAAGTCTATACGTTTGTAGTTCTTCTTTTGTCGCTTTAATCATTCAGATTGCATTTAATATGTCTTGATTGTTTCTTTGAAGAGCTACGCACAATATATTAGTAAACCCCGATATGTGTTTCATCAAGTGTAAATAATACACAAAATCAAAGGTTTTCATATTTATTTGTACTTGTTTTTGGCTAGCATTAACAACTCCTGAACTTTCAATATGCTCAAGCACGTCAATAATAATTGGGTATAATTCGAGCCAACAATCAAGTGTCTTATGGTGAGAACTCTAACGTATGTCTCCGGCTCTTGCAAGTGAGATTTTTTGATTCTTCCTGTTTCCACTTTCAACTTCTAAATGACCAATTTGCTCTTTCACCCTTTCCTTTTGACTATCTCGAATCATATCTATTCTTTTGCAAGATGCACAAACCACATTCGTCAAAGTTGACACTTCATCAAAAAATTTATAAATCTCCACATGTTTGTTTGCAAGGGCCACAACAACTAATTGAAGTTGGTGGGCAAAATAATGTACGAAATAAGCCGATGAGTTTTCTTTTAAAATTAGTGCTTTCAAATCATTAAACTCACCGGACATACTGCTTGCACCATCATATCCTTGGTCTCTAACTCTAGTCAAGCTTAAATTGTATCTAGCAAATAGTTCATCAGTAGGCGACTTGAGAGACAATAAATTTGTTTTCATGACATGAACAAGACCAATAAATCTTTCTTTAACAAGTCCTAATTTATCAACAAATCTTAAACCACAGCCATTTGTTCCTTTTTAGATACGTCTCTTGACTCATAAACTAATATAGCAAAAAAAATCATCACCAAGTTCTTCAAAAATTTGCCTTAATACCTCTTGTGCAAAACAATTACAAATTTCTTTTTGTATTAGTGGAGATGTCATTTGACTATTTCCTGAAGCATTCCCTAAGATCACTTTATCAATTTCTTCATTTAATTGCCCAAACAACTTTAAAAACTCAATAAAGTGTCCCCTATAAAGTGAAGTTTCAGATTCATCATGACCACGAAAAGACAACCCACCATTTAATAACGCTTTTGCAAGAAGAACAGAGAACTTAATCGGATTCTATATTCTCTTTTTTGTTTGTCACTTTGTTTCTCAAATGCAACATGTATCGATTGTTCTTGTTTTAGCAAGTTCTCACCTTTTTTGTGTGCTTTGTTGTGAAGACTATAACATCACCAATATGTATGGAAAATCTTTCAGTTTTGTTCCAACCATTAATACCTTCATTCACAAATGCATCTTTTTAACCAAATTCCTTAAACAAATAACAAAGCAAACAATATGCTCTATCCGTTTCCACACTATATTCTAGCCAGTTCCCATATTGTTTAAATCACTCGGGATGAAATCGTCTAGATTTTCCACTAAAATCTCATTACGGAAACTCATACCCAATAGGTTGACATGGACCTCTAAGCAAGTATGCTCTTCTAATTTCATCTTTTTGATTAGAGTGATCTGATGAGATTGGCTTTCGTTCAGAAGGATCCCATGGAAGATCATCTAAATCAATTCTTGCTGGAATACTAGAACTAGATGAAGAAGCAACATTCGATGGTTTTCTTTTCACAACAAACCGGTTCATGTTCCTAAATTTTTTAATGCATCACACATATAACATATTATGAATTGCGATAAACTAAATTATTAATGTGATGAGATATACAAGTTATATCAAACAAAATATAGGTTCTAGATTTTTAAACACCGAAATTTACAAACAAAGTATAAATTATAGATTCCTAAATTCTTAATACACAAATTAACAAACAAATTAAGTAAAACAATGAAATCATTAAAGATTTTAAATTTTGAATAAACAAT
>BJCM01035049.1:1967-19127 GCA_018326385.1 Flaveria bidentis | reverse complement strand
TCATGAACCTTCAATTGCCTCGACGCGTATGCTATGACTTTGCCTCGTTGCATGAGAACACAACCAAGAACTTGATTAGAAGCATCGCAATACACGGTAAAGTCATCGTTTCCATCGGGAAGTGTGAGAATAGGAGCGTTACACAACTTGCGTTTCAATGTATCGAAAGCCTCTTCTTGCTCAGGTCCCCATTCAAAGAGTCGATTCTTTTAGGTTAGCGCCGTTAATGGTTTAGCAATCTTCGAAAAATTCGCTATGAACCTACGGTAATATCCCGCTAAGCCCAGAAAAGAACGAACCTTTGTTGGTGTTGTGGGAACATACCAATTCTTCTCGGCTTCAATTTTAGCAGGATCAACATGAATTCCTTGTCTATTCACCACATGCCCTAAGAATTGAACTTCTTCTTACCAGAATTTACACTTGGAAAACTTGGCGTATAATTGCTCCTTCTTCAAAAGTCCAAGAACTTGTCGCAAGTGCGTCTCGTGATAGATTTTCGTCTTGGAATAAATAAGAATGTCATCGATGAACACGATCACAAACTTATCCAAATACGGTTTACATACTCGATTCATGATATCCATGAACACGACAGGTGCATTGGTCAAGCCAAAAGGCATAACCATGAACTCGTAATGTCCATATGGAGTACGAAAAGTGGTCTTTGGAATGTCATCATCGTGAACACGTAATTGATGATGCCCAGAACGTAGATCAATCTTTGAGAATTGAGTTGCTCCTTGAAGTTGATTGAAGAGATCATCAATTCGAGGGAGAGGATATCGGTTTTTGATGGTAAGCTTGTTGAGTTCTCGATAGTCGATGCACATACGAAATGAACCGTCCTTCTTCTTCACAAACAGTATAGGTGCACCCCTACGGTGATGAACTAGGACGAATGAATCCCTTATCGGTCAACTCTTGCAACTGACTATCTAGTTCTTGCATTTCAGACGGTGCAAGACGATAAGGTGATTTAGCCACAGGGTTTGCACCGGGGATTAAGTCAATCTTGAACTCAACTTCTCGCACAGGAGGTAGTCCCTTAAGATCCTCGGGAAAAACCTCGGGAAAGTCCCGCACGACAGGAATGTCTTTCAGTTCCTTACCCTTGGCTTTCGTATTAACTACATATGCCATGAAAACCATGTACTTTTTACTTAAGCACTTGCAGGCCTTGATGCAAGACATAAGTTTGAGTCCTTGGGATGATTTCTCCCCAAAGACTTTCAAAGTATCACCAGTCGGTAAAGGAATTCGGATGCACTTCTCAAAGCATAGAATTTCCGCACGATGCTTGGCTAACCAATCCATGCCAACAATAACATCAAAACTTCCCAGTTGCATTGGAATAAGGTCGATGCAAAATTCGTGTTCGTTAAGGCTCAAGTTACAATCGCGTATTACGACGTCAACAACGATAGATTTTCCATCGGCGACTTCGACCGTGAAGGATCTTTCCAGATTAACACGCGCTTTAAAAAGTATAGGCTCGAATTCCAAGGACACGAAACTCCTATCCGCACCTGAATCAAACAATACAGATGCATAATGACTATTTACAAGATACATACCTGTTTGGTAATAACCTATTATTAGTATGATGAACACAAAGATAGGAATTTTTATAAGACAATAAATGATTTAAAAGGAGTTCAACGATGTACCATTCACCACGTCGTTGTTGGCTTGGGCTTGATTGGCGTTGATGTTGAAAGCCCTTCCACGATCCGGTGGTATAGTTCCCGCATTGCGGGGACATTACGGATGAATATGACCAGGCCCGCCACAGTTATAGCAGGTTCGGTTGGTAAGCATTGCAGTGTTGTTTGGTGCACGAAGACAAGTAGCCACCAAGTGCCCATACTTTCCACACAACGAGTAGACTCGGTATGGAATGTTGCTTGCGTGATGGTACTTGCACGTGTTACACATAGGATATGGACCAACATAAGCTCTAGCCATGGGAGCTTGATTTGCAATCACCATTTGTTTTTTGAGGAGCATTTGGGGCGGTCACGGCGTAGTTGCGTGTCAGGGTGAACTTACGCTTCTTGTTTTGGGAAGATGACTCGGCCCTTATCTCCTTTGTTGCCTCAGGTGTCACCTTCGTAGTAGACTTGGAACCCTTTGCCTACATAGTGTCAGCTCTAATATGATTCTCGGTGAGCTGCGGGGTGATAGTAATTGCCTCCTCTAAATTTGTGGGCCTACTACCCACCACGGCATCTTGAATTTGAGGTGACACCCCCTTGAAATGATTTGCGTTCATGTTTATCGTAATATCTTAAGTTCAGTAGACAACAATATTGAAATCAAACTATGCATTGAGTCTTTATTTAATTGAAAATATATGCTTTTATATTGAAATCATTGTTAGAAAATATTCGCTTTCATGTTGTTGGAAATATTCTATTCACACAGGTTAAGAATAGATAAATATAAGATTTTAAAGTTTTAATGAAAATAAGGATAAAATAATCATTTTATTTAAAATGGGTAAATTTAATAAATTTAATATTGTAGAAGATGATATATGTAATTGATAGGTTAGCATTCGTGTAATTTACAATTGATGAAAACAGAATTTTTTTCAAAAATAGGGTTAAGAGAGAGAGAGATGTGACAAGGGGATAAAGTTTTGTCGGTTTGGCACATAAGGGGTTCCCGCCTCTGCCAGGGGCGGGTTCTTCTTCATCTTTGACCGGGTAATGTGAGATGGTGATGGTGACTTAAATATGACTTAAATAATTTATGTGCACCCAATTGCTAGAGGTATCAAGAAATAAAGTGGCACCAACTATAAAAAATAAAATTAATCTAGCTCGTTGGATGCACTGAAAATCAGTGGCATTATCAGGGAATGGTTTTATTATTTCATTTAAAATAAACCTTAGGTTTAACTTATAACCATTTACAGCGTTTGTAGCGAGTGTACAACCGGTTAAATACTCAAACCTCATTATAATTTCAGATGGACCAGCGAGGCGGAAGGAAAGAGCGAACCAGAACGGCAAAGAAGAGTTCTATTCGGCGCATAGCATAATCAGTGCCAGAAACAACATCACCTTCAACCGGAAAACCCCATAAAACTTGTACATCTTGAAGGGTTACTGTGGTTTCGCCAATCGGTAAATGAAATGTATGTGTCTCCGGCCTCCATCTCTCCACCAAAGCTGAGATAAGAGCACTATCAAGTTTGCGATAACCACACTCGATCACACCCGCAAAACCAGCCAACCTTATATATCTCATAATATTTTCAAGGATAGGCACTTCCTCAATGTAATCTCAAAAAGTTTTATCACCTCGTCTAACACGTAAAATTCCTTCATCGCTTCTGGATCTCGAAAATAATAATCAGTTCTATGTTGACCACTTAAAAATAACAAATTGTTATTTAGTGGACCTGGTGTAATTCTCCAGCTCATTTTGATTTTTGAAATGAAGTTTTAAATTCTAGAGAAATCTTGAAGAAATTCTAAAGAATTGAGTTGAACGAATTGTGAATGAAAATATGCGATGATTAAACGAATATATAGAGAAAGGTTGTCAAACGAATAATTAAAGAATTTAAGGTGGTTGAAATGTGGATCGTAGATTAAAGGAGGTTGTTGGATCGGAGTGTTAAGAGGAGAACCCGCCCTTCACAAGGGCGTGGTCTCCATGCACGGGTCACATCACATCATCATCTTTAACTTCAAAGAATCTTCAAAGAATCGGACGGTTGGGAAGAGAAGCCGCCCTTCCCAAGGGCGAGTTCTCAGTTTTGACCAGTCACATCACTTAACAAATCACCACACATTCATTACATTCAAACCACACGAGTCAGAAGCCGCCCCTGCCGGAGGCGGTATCCCCTAATGTCAAAACCCGACAAGACTAAACCCTGTTGTCACCTCTCTCCCCCTAAATACCCTATTTTTTTAAAAAAAATCATGAAAACAAAATTTTTTAGAGTCTTCGTTATCTTAAAAAACATTAGAATATATAGAGGGGCGTGTGTGTACTAACCTAATCACATATAAATAAAATCTATTTATAAATATCCTGAGCTACTATATTCTTATAATATAATAGTAAATTAGAGATTATATATTGTAAAAAATATTTTTTTCATTATTATGTAGATTAGTTCTAATTTGCATGTTTATATACTTTATTAAATTTAAAATTGTCAAGATTACTTTTTATAGAAAAATAATTATATTTATAAATGGATACTAAAAAAATAGATTTCAGCTCTAATAATAATTTTTTTTGTCAAGAAACGTTTTATTTAAAGTTTGAAATTTTCTAAATTAATTTTTTATTTAATCAAAGATTATACATTAATGACATTCATTATTCTAAATTTCTAAAATGTATATATTGAAGTTTAGGCAGAAAAATAAATACGAAAAGGAATCAATAGTAACATGTGTCCTCAAAAAGTTCATTTTATTATATAGTGTAGAAATCAAGTAAAAGCTTTTACCTATAAAAATGAGTTTTGTGGTATTATTGAAAGTTAAAAATGAAATCAATATAATAATTTATAATTCAAAATTATGGAGATAAATGGAAATCTTAAAAAATGATGGAATCTCATGTTTAGTGGAATAATTATTATCATAAAAATGATGGAATCTCATGTTTAGTGGAATAATTATTTTGCTTTTTTTAAAATTTAATTACATGTTTATTTCGAAATTACCTATAACCTGGAAATCAAAACATATATTAGTTATGATTTAAAAATAAATATATTTTTATTTAATTAATTATGTTGATATTTTAGAAAACAACTAAACACTATTCAAAAATATTATGTGGCTAATGGTGATCTTATAAAAATACCACGTGGCACAAAAGATGTCATATTATAAGAATAAGATGATTTTAATTTGGGATGTATGTAATTAATTACGTTTGTGGGTAAATATATGTAATTCCAGTAGAAACACATAGTCACCGATAAGAGATATAAATGGAGAAGAAATAATGGGGTAAGGGTTGTTTGGGACTTTAGATTTTCTTAGATTCAATATTGTTAAAATATATATGACCAAAATACCCCTATAACTAACTGGCCAAACTAACGTCATTAACATAAAAGAATATTCTTGAAAGCAAACAATGCCACCAGGGATCAAGTCGAAAATTTTAAATACAGGGACTAAATCCAATTTTTGACTTAGACCAATCACCACATCAACCATCCATGTAATTTGCTGTATGTTTTTTCTACATTTCTTTTGATTAACTGGTTAATTATGTTCATCTTATGATAATTAATAAAATATTAATTATAATTACTTGACTAAACACTTTTATTAATTTTCAAGATGAGAACTTTGTGAATCTTATGCATAATCAGCGTTATGTATAGTTGTGGATCTATTATATTTTCAAATGGGTCAGTTTTCTACTTTTCTCTGGTGCTCTAATGTATCTTAACTTGACATACGAATTTTGAACTTGAGTCGGATTGGGTCACATAAAAGATGATAACTTATTGTTGTAATTATTATAACTAAGAGCTACAATGACTTTTTGAGACAATTATGATCATGGAAAAGTAATGCACTATTTAATAACCATTTAGAAAGAATAATTGAGTTATATATATATTTTTTCTGCTTTTCACTTTTATGTATAGATTAATTATATTTAAGTAAGCTAAAAAATTAGAGGGTTCGTCGAAACCATAATACACGTTACATATAACAATTATATAAAAAACCACACGTTACATAATACACGAAACCATAATTATATTTATGTAGTTAGAGGCGATCAAAAAACCGGTTTCTAAACCAACCCAAACCTGATCTTGAAACCAATTTGAGTGTTTGTGTGATATTGGTTGATTTCAAATTGAGTCTCTAATTAAAGAGCAGTTTCACAAACAATGATTTGAAACTAGTTTAAACTAAATCATATCGTATAAAACCCAGCTTTCAAAATTCAAACTAAACTGATCAATATCTTAATTCAAAAGCTTATTTGAACCCAAACCGATTTCACCAAAAACCAGTTTTATTTATTGTCGAGCCAATCAAAATTGATTTCAATCCTTACAATTTCGGGATAAAAAATCAACATGCGCTAACCTCTATTTCCTCTTCATTTACTAAACCATTATTAACTACTAATGATGTTGGAAAAAATAACACATTCTTAAATGTTTTTTTCTTTTAGAACGACTGGTAAATGATTAGTTGTTAATACCATCAAGTTAGTAATATTCGTCAATGTCAAAGGTTTAAACCTTGAACTTTCAAGAGATGCAAAGTCTCCCACCTCCTCTTTGACCATTAAGACAAGAGATCATTGGCTCTTAAACGTAATTGAAAAAGATAACATGTGGTAGGGGGTGTGCTCGTTTCGGTTCGGTTTTTACCATTCACCAAAACCGAAAGCGACTTTATCGGTTATTAAAATTTTCCCACCGATCAGTTTTCGGTTTTTATGGCGGTTTCGGTTCGGTTTTTCGGTTTTTTCCCGATCGAACATTAATCGAAAGAGCTAAAACAATAAGTATAGTGATTAATATATAAAAAGAAAACATTCGCTACAAAAGCAAATAGTTTATGACTAAAAAATAAAAATAAGTTTGCTTTTAAGATCTTGTTCGAGAACAGTGGCTACATAAGAGTAGCTATAGAACTTAACTTTACAAAACAATATTTCATGTTTATTGTTATTATAATAGATTTTGTTTATCAAGTTCTTGTTTAGAAACTTATGTTTAGTTTGTCATTTTTTTGTTTCATAATTTTGATTCAAAACACATAACTAACTAAATTATATCTATCATACATAAATAATTAAAATTTCATACAATTAAAAGAAAATCGGTTCGGTTATTTTCGGTGATAGGGAACTGAGAAACCGAAACCGAACCGAAGAAGTCGATTTCGGTTACTTTCAGTTCAGTTATCTTCGGTTTTGTGTTCGGTTCGGTTTTTTCGGTTAGTTCGGTTCCGATTCGGTAAGTTTGGTTTTTTGCTCACCCATTTTCAAGCAAAACACACGTAGGCCGTAGCTTAACGATATCAACGTGTTTTAATGTTCTTGTCAAATGCTAAAAGTTCTAAGGTGCAGTTTGTTTTTTCAGAAGTAAAATGTCTTCAGTCTACATATCACATCTGTAAATATATGTAAAATAAAAGGTAAACCAAACCTTTGCATTCTGTAAGAAGAAGGGTGTTTATGTTTTAATGTCTATAAACTGTTAAAATAAACTGGTGGTAGTGTACGAACGGTGATAGTGCTTGTGGTGGACGGCGGTGCGGGATGGTGGTGGTGATGATGGTGGATGATGGTGGTGTGATGAGAGACGGTGAGTGGACGGGGGACTATGGGTGGTGGGTGGTGGTGGAGGTGGACGGTGGTGGTGGTGATGGTGGACGATGGCCGTGGACAGTGGTGGTGGTGGACATTGGGTGGTAGTGTGTAACCCTTTATGGATTTTAAAAGTTGTTTAGTCAAATCTGCATCAAGAAAAACTCATGTAATTTTTTTTAATAAAACGTACTTTAAAAAACAAACAGACTGCAGATGATAATATTTTGCGCGTGATCTGCGAGTCAAGTAGAGAGAAAAACCTACACATATCATTTTAAGGAAACAAACATCACTTAAAACAATAGAAACACATGTAATGGCTGCATGAGTTTTCCCTTAAAAAAACAAAATCATTTTCTAAAACTATATAAATACCCCTAATCGTATCAGCATCTCTCCACCACTACACTCACTACCTCTGCAATTACAGTTTGATTCTTTCATCTCTTCAATCTTCATCATTCACAGTCAATTACTTCAATCATCATACACATTTTGAATGTTTTTGTTCTAATCTTCAATTGTTCATCCTTCATCCTTCATTGTTCATCCCCTGTTGAAGGTCCAATGGAATTAGACTCCAAATCGATCAATGTCGTCACTCTCCTCATCGCCACCATCGTCATCGCTAAAATCATCTCCACCTTTTTAATCCCCCGATCCCGTCACCGTCTGCCGCCGGTGGTCAACGCATTGCCGGTCGTCGGCGGTCTTCTCCGG
Source organism: Flaveria bidentis (assembly GCA_018326385.1). Lineage (NCBI taxonomy): Eukaryota > Viridiplantae > Streptophyta > Magnoliopsida > Asterales > Asteraceae > Flaveria > Flaveria bidentis. The sequence goes on along the minus strand of BJCM01035049.1, from coordinate 11,072 downwards.
TTCTTAAAAGGTCCGATGATCATGCTTCAAGAAGAATACCCTAAATTGGGGAGTGTTTTTACAGTGAATTTGCTGCATAAGAACATCACGTTCCTGATCGGACCTGAGGTTTCATCGCATTTCTTTAAGGCTTCTGAATCGGACCTCAGCCAGCAAGAGGTTTATCGGTTCAACGTGCCGACGTTCGGCCCCGGTGTCATATTCGATGTCGATTATTCGATCAGGCAAGAGCAGTTTAGGTTCCTTACAGAAGCTCTTAGGGTTAGTAAGCTTAAAGGGTATGTTGATCAGATGGTGTTTGAAGCTGAGGTACTTAAACTTCTTTTCCCGCTTTCTTCTTCATCTTTGTTTAGTAGTTAGTAAAGGTTATTTACAAACCAACCCAATCAAACCGAAATATTTATTAAAAGATTATTTTTTCTTTTTATCATCTACACAACTTAACTAAACTTTAGTTTTTTATATCGTTAAATCCAACTGAACTAAATTTTTTACGAAGTAAATATAAAGTACGCTTTATTTATACTTTTATTAAAGGTTAATAGAAAATTTGAGATTTGGAAACAGAGAATCATAAGTGTATAATATTGATGTTATACCTATAGAATAGATTTAATTACACGGGTAATCCTTGTGGTATGCCTGATTTTATTTTTGATCTCTAACTTTTAAAAATTACAAGATTTGTACAAAACATTACATAAATGTAAGATCTTTAGTCCAAGAATTGAATGGATGTTACTTTTTCTGTTAACTTTTTTTAAAAATGAATATACTACCCTTTTGATCTTCAATCATCACCATAAACCCTAGAAACATCCATTTCATCCACAATCAAACTCATACCATGACACCATCATCAACGGCAACAACCGGTGACGACACCACCATCGCCACGGCAGAGATCCGCCACTCAATCCGCCATGGTTCAACGACTTCTTCTCTCCTCCTTCTCTCTCCCTCTCTCCATCTCCGAACTCTCTCTCTCTCTCTCTCTGTTTCAACAAAAACATCTACACCTTTTGTGGAACTTACGCCATCATCTCGCTGTTGATCTTCGTGCTAACCCTGATTTTTCGCCCAATTACCGCGCTTTTGTTCGTACTCACCATCGTCGCTTGGATCTGCTTCTTTGTTATGAGAGATGAACCGTTGGTGGTTTTCGATTTCGAAATCGGTGATCGGATGGTTCTAATTGTGTTGAGCGTGATTACGGTCGTTGCGATGGCTGGGGCTGGTGTTTGGTGGAAGATCTTCAAATCTTGATATCTGCTCTTGTGGTAAGCTTACACGCGATATTGATGACTCCTGATGATACTGCATCGCCATACGGAGCGTTGCTTTCGGTTGTTGATGAAGACAGACCTTCACAAGTTTGGGTCTCCACAGATCTGGTCGATTTAGGCAGTTATGAGCATTGGTTATGGACCTTACCGGGGAAACTTAAACATCGTTGAGGAATCAATGATGTTGGGGTGGTTATCGTAAAGAGAGGAAAGTCTGGCTGTGAGAGTTATGGTGCTAGCCGGAGAAGACAAACGATGGCCGGAGAAGACGAATCAGAATGACGGTGGTGGCTGAAGAACACAACCGGCGATTGTGTGGTTTGACCATTCAAGGGGGTGGGTGATAAACACTAAAATGGCCCCACTAATTTATTACTTTTATCTTCGGTATTTCAATCATTTACATACATCTAACGGAAAAAGTTAACGTCCATCCAACTCAAGGACTAAATATATTACGTTTATTCAAAGTTTTGAACCAACCTTGTAATTTCTGAGAGTTAGGGATGTAAAGTAAAATCATAACATACCACAGAAACCACCTGTGTAATTAAGTCTATAGAATATGAATCAAATGTTAACTTTTGTTTATTGAGATAACTTATTAATCTAACTAGTTATTCATAGGTTACCACTTTAAGTTAAAGTTACATTGGTAAAACTAGTGGTTCATAATAATAAATTTTAAAAATTTATAGTAAGACTATATTTGAATTAAAGATATTAAAACGATCTGTTTAATGTTATTATGTGTATAAAAAATAGCATCATACATTAAAGTTAAAAATAAAGTTAAAAATGTTTAAAAAATGGTGAAGTTTTTTTTTTAAATAGAAGGAATTTTTTATAAATAAGAAAAAAATCGTTACATGATGTAATATGGTGTAAAAATTAGTTACATTATATATAAGTTTTCACTACATTAAGGTTAAGTGGTTATCTCAATAAATAAATAACTTTACCCATACACTATAATTAAAGAAAAAATTACGAATTTTAGAACCATTTTATTTTTAATTTAAGTAAGATGATGTTATATTATTTAAAATATTTTTTTATTATTTTTATTAAAAATTTAATTTATTTTTTATTACATACTATTTAAAATAAATTCCTTTCATTCAATATCTATACACAAGTATGGTGGTGTCTGGGTTGGTTAAAACCTTCGACATGTTCGATTCCTGCACTATTTTTTAGTGGTTTCTTATTTAATTTCTCTTACATTTTTCTAATACAATTTTTTTACTTAAAACTACTATTATTATAATTATTATATCGTAACGTCCGAGACACGATATTAGTTTATATATATGTTTTAGGCTACAAAGTACAAAACCATGTCTCCGTAACTTTATATATACTAGAAATATACTACACGCGCATTGCGCGGGGAATTACGTCATGGACACGAATACAAAACATACATGACAGTTATCACTTCGACGTGGAACCCCAAGATATCAAGGAAATGCAACAAAAGAAATAACGTAAAAAAATAGAAAACCCAAAAAAAATAGAAAGAAAAGGTTGTTAAAATGACCTGGGGGGTTTCGAACTCGCACAACGCAGACTTGATTTGTTAATCAAAAGTTCATAACTCCTAGTGACCATTGTAAGAGAAGGAGATAAGAATGTGTGGTTAAATTAAACAAAAGAACTTTAGCTTAAAAACCGAAAGAGGAAATAAGTGGTTGTTATGCTAAAAACTAAACTCATGTAGTCAAAACATAAAAACCTCAAAGTTCATTGTAACCCCTCAACCTTTAGAAATTCAAAAATGTTTAGTGAGATGAAACACATTTATTAGTTAAATAGTTATCTCAAAATACTTGCATGGAATATTTTGAAGATGAATGGGGGCCATTATGAAAATAACAAAAGTAACATGGTTAAAATAAAAGTATTTAAAATATTATTGTAGCCAAGAGTTGTAGATTATATAGATAGATAATGTTTTATCAACGTACGTTAATATAACTTTAGGGTTAAAATAGTTTTAGTATTAACCGGTGAATTATGTTCAGTTAAATGAGTTTAATAACACATGTTTAAATGAATTATGAAACTGTTTATTATAGACTTGAATTATTGAAAATAAATTTTAAATAGACTTAATTATCCAAACTAATTGTTTTATATTTGTTAACCATGGGTTTGATTTATAGTTGAGTTGGTCTTAAAATTTATTGGGAGACGATGTCAACATTTACGTCAAAATTTCTTGGGGTCGGTCGGAATTTGATCACGTATATTTATTATTAGAAATAAAATTGCATCGGGTGAAGATGACCTCATTTTTTGGACAATAGGTCCACCAATGCATGGGATATAGAAACTATCCTAGACAGACCTTGGCTTAGTAAAATTTTTTGTATTCATGTGTCTAACAAACAAACATACCTAGTAAAATATTATTCAATGAGTAAGGTTTATAAGGGGTGCAAACCTTATTTCTATGATTCTACCCCCACGAGGCTACACCTTAGGCCTGTTCACGAACCAAGTCAGGCTTGATTTATAAACAAACCGAGCCGAGATGGCTCAGTTTGTAAATGAGCCGAGTCGAGCTAAGCTCAACTTGGTTTATAACGATCTAAGCTGAGCTCACTAGCCGAACTCAAGCTAGCTTTTTCGAGTGAGATTCAAGTCACAAGTCATTTGAACATATGTATGCTTGGTTTTGACAAGTACGCATCATATGGGTATTTTGGCTAGAATTACGGTATAAACTAAAATTCGTATAATTATTGTTATCATAAAGTGACAAGTAGATTAACCATAATCATTCACCACTCATAAACAATTATACATATAAATAACATAATTAAAAATAAATAATTCGAGCCAAAAGTGAGCCAGCGCGAGTTTAAGTGAACCAGCGCGAGTTTAAATGAGCTTAGTTGAGCTAGCTTGATTTTCGCAACTCGGGTGTAAACGAACTTGCTTTCGAGCGAGCTTTTTCCAAGCAAGCTTCGAGCTATTTGAACAGCCTACTACATCCAGAGAGACCGGCTTAGTATAACCTGTGTTTGAATAACCTAAACAACTTTCTGATTGTTAGACGTATTATAATCACCTTTATACTAATAGAAGTATCTGTAGGGTCATTAGATTCATCATATTATATTATGATTTGGGATCTGCAGGAGTATTTCTCCAAATGGGGTGACAGTGGTGAAGTGGATCTAAAACAAGAACTAGAAAGACTAATCATTCTTACAGCCAGTAGATGTTTATTAGGTGAAGAAGTTCGCAACAAGCTGTTTGATGATGTATCAGCTCTTTTACATGATCTTGATAAGGGTATGCAACCCATCAGTGTGATATTCCCCTACCTCCCCATCCCCGCCCACCGCCGCCGCGATCAATCCCGCAAGAAACTTGCCAAGATCTTTTCAGCCATCATAAGCTCCCGTAAACAGAGTGGCAAATCCAAAAACGACTTGCTGCAATGCTTTATTGATTCCAAGTACAAAAACGGGCGCCCCACCACTGACTCTGAGGTCACTGGGCTTCTCATCGCCACCCTGTTTGCTGGGCAGCATACAAGCTCTATAACCTCCATGTGGACTGGAGCGTGCCTGCTCAGCAACGAGAAACACATGACAGGTGTACTCAACGAGCAGAAAGAACTCATAAAAAAGCATGGCGAGAAGGTCGATCATGATATCATATCAGAAATGAATGTTCTGTACAGATGTATAAAAGAGGCGTTAAGACTTCACCCTCCATTGATCATGTTGTTACGCAGCTCTCACAGTGATTTCACCGTGACTACAAAAGAAGGGAAGGATTACGACATCCCGAAAGGACACATTATTGCCACGTCACCTACATTTGCCAACCGTCTGCCACACGTGTTTAAAGATCCTGACACGTTTGACCCGGATAGATTTGGTCCTGGTAGAGAGGAAGATAAAGCGGCTGGGGCATTTTCTAACATTTCTTTTGGTGGTGGAAGACATGGTTGTTTAGGAGAACCCTTTGCTTATCTTCAGATTAAAGCAATCTGGAGTCATCTGTTGAGAAACTTTGAGTTGGAATTGGTTTCCCCCTTTCCTGAGACGGATTGGAATGCTATGGTGGTTGGTGTCAAAGGGAAAGTTATGGTTCGCTATAAGCGAAAAGTGTTACAATATTAGTAGCTTTCGCGCTCACTTTCTTGGTGCTTTTCCCTTGATTCTGGTGTGGTAAGGGTGTTATTGTTAGTGTCTTTCGATTGAGTTATGTGTCCTTCAGAATTTTAATGTTTTGGTGCCTTTGTTGATGGGAATGTTTAATGAAATGCTTATGTTCTGCAAAACAACTTGTGAAAACAGATGAATAGAGGTAAAAAGTTGTGATCTTTATAATGTAGTACACTACTTGTATGAAAGAAATCAAGGTTCTTCAGTTGTTGGGTATAATGTTTAAAAGTTCGATGTCAAACAAAAGTGTTTTATCGATTAGTCCTTGGTTCTTCAGAACAAAATCCAGTGCCCTTTGACCCTGTGGAAAATGTTAATGTTAAGATATGTTTGTTAAGTTATTATATGAGGCGGGAATAAAGATAGTGACGATGTTACCGAAAATGTTGTAGGTTTTGGACCACTCTTGTTGTAATCATTTTCTGGATATCCAAGATCTGGGGGCACGATGATCCTATACAAAATGGTACAAATCTATGAAGCAAACAGATTACTTTCTCATGCCATCCAAAGACATGAAACAAAACCTTCGTGTGCATAACATTCTCATCATAAATTGATATTTTATTATTTCACCTTCTAATGCCACCCAAAGACATGCCAGCAACAGCTTCCTCAAAAGCTGGTATTACCTGCAAGTGATCACTTCTTTTTAATTTTTGGATAAACAGAGTATGCTTGAGGTCATACTACGGTTGCAATATAACCATTCATCTTAAGTTAAAACAATGTTACCTACACATCAAGAGACTATTATTCGTGATGCACAAAACTTGTCTGTTCTCATAAAAGTGTCCTTTTTCGCTGCTTTTAGGGATAATTGTATCAACATGTATTGAATTTGCCGCACATTGGCAAACTTCAATAGTTCCATTTTGGCATAACAAACTTGCAAAACTTACATTTCGATGTATTTTGGGTACATGTTCGCTACAATAAATGATAAAATGACTTGGTTGTTACATTAAATGTTAAAAAATGAAAGTTGCTACATTAAGGTGTATGTTTTGAGAGTTTGACAAGTCAAAAGGGTGGTACTTTTGAAGTTCTATGCAGAGTGACATGTTCAGTACATTTAGGTTCCATTAACCCTTATATCTGCTAATTCTTATAGAATCATAACTTGTCAAACACAAAACATATAACCATTGAAACTTCAAAAACAGCATAAACATGCCTAAACACCATCTTCTACTGTTTGTTTTATTATAGTAGATTATTTGACTCTCATTATTTAGCATTACACAGTCACATTCAAAACGAAGATCCAAACTCCCTTGACCGCTCCTTTAGTAAAAGCAAAGGTAGAAACAAAATTACCTCATGGGAACCTAATCGAAATCTGTAGAAGGACTTATCATCTCCCTGCAAAGTTGTAAACCAGTACATGCAAGTATACAATTGAGAAAAAGAATATTGCATCTTTACGATGATAAGTATGATATACCTCAAAAGAACCACCCTTTGTCTTGTTTCTTGCTTCAAATATTCGCCCATAATATCCAATTGTGTAGCCATCCCAATCAACCTAATGCATTCACTACATCAAAACTTTCTTCCAATATTTTACTTCTATTTAATTCCAACAGTTTTTATTTTCTTTTATTTGTGTTGACATGTCAAAACGATTGACATAAAAACATAGGCAGGGACGTACAAAAATATTGGCATACCACAACAATGTCTCCCGGCTTTGGCATTATACCATTTCCTGCTCGCAAATCCTGCATATTTTAAGTTTTTAAATTTAAGAAAAGTTCATTTTGTGCCAAATTAAAATATAAAAATATAAAAATTATGAACATCCTCTCAGGTAACAACCTTATATTGGAGTCCCGAGCTTGTCTCAGCATAATCAGGATATTTCATCTTCGATTTTCCGTAATCCTTACCCTTTAAGGCTGGCACTGCAAATAAAATTATACACTTTATTTCTATAAAAAAATAATAAAAAACTCATGCCCCCATGACCATTGAAGCTAATCCTCATCTGTCGATAAATAATCAGATAATCAGAAGCATTTTCCTTATACCCAAACACTAGAATCTGATGGGTTCACAAGATCTTTAGTACCTAAATCTTGACAAATATTTTGAAAGAAATTTGCTTCATAATATTCCAAATGAACCCGCACAATGACAATTAAGACGGATCATAATACAGGAAAGTGCCATTCAATTCCATTTTTTACCATAGAATTTGCTATTAGTTAACTAGTGAGACCACAACAGACAGCATATCTATCAACCTTACACATTGCTACAAACACAACATATACACCATCAAACACAAATTTGAATCCAAAATTAATAAAACCACAATGCAAATAACAAAATTTTCACTAAACAAAAGGAAAAAGAACATTACTGTCAGCAAATTCAGATGCCACAGCAACTCCATTTCCTAAATTACTCCCCAATGTCACTGCCAATAACCCCACAGATGACACCAACCATTTTCTTCTATCAATTTTAACTGATTCATAACCACCATCTAATAAACCCCTTTTATCTGCACAAGAAATCATAGCAGCAGGTTTAAATCGATAAACCCACAAATCAAATCATGAAACCCAAATCACCAACCAGATAAAGAAGAAGACTCGTGGGTAGATTGTAGAATTGGGAATGATTTACTTTGCTTGTGCACCCATTGCTGTAAAATCACGACACACCCACTTTAGGTTTAAGGGATTTTGCAAAATTAACATGTGGAAAGATAATGAAGTGGTGAATTTAAGAGTACCGATGAAGATGAAGATGATTTATGGTTGATGAACGAGGGAATCGCTCCAATAGCTATAAGTGGAAGCCCTAACACCATTTATTAGCGAATCAACTGCTTCTGCAACACACCCACAGGAGTACATCAATGGTTATGAGGGAAAGATAACGGCTTTAACGATTTTACCATCCTATCGAATCTCTCCCACCATACATTTTGTGAAGGTTCGAAAAAACTAGAAGGTTCAAAATTACAGTCTAAAAACGACTTCAACGGTTGACTGGTAAACTTACACATTACAAAAATTTTGGTGGGTTTTCGTTTATTTTTATTAATTTTTAACTTTTTAACTTTTGAAAAGTTAAAAAGTTATTTTATAGTGTTTGACAATATGATTATTATGAGTGCATAAGTTAATAAGTCACTTCATACTAACTTATTAACTTATTAAAAAAGTCACTAAGTTAATAAGTTGGTTTTTTAGAGCATTCCCAAACATGACCATGATATCCATTTTTTCCTATAAAATTTATAAAATTAGGTGCATGTTTGTAAAAAAATATAAGTTACTTTTTGATTTTTGAGAGGGTAAAAAAATCAAAAAACCCCTCCAAAAATCACTAAATGTTAAAAGTTATAACTTTTGATGAGTTTTGAAAGGGTATTTTGATTTTTTTACCCATTCAAAAATCAAAAAGTTCCAAAAATCAAAAAGTAACTTTTATTTTTTTTGACAAACATGACCTTGGATGAATTTATTAAGTAATAAGGACTACTTTTATGTGAATTTTGTTTACGCGCCCAAATCACATTGGTGATATTAGCGGTGGATATCACTTATAAACTAAGAATCTCTTTTATACACGACCGATATGGGATTTGCCAATGGTATTATAATCAACCC
>BJCM01035040.1:0-39752 GCA_018326385.1 Flaveria bidentis | reverse complement strand
TAAACAACATTGAATAAGCAAACAACATAGATATTATAAACTATAAATGGTTACTGATAACTTGGTCATAGTTATAATAATGTGACAATGATATATATATATATAGCAAACAAAATGAATTTTCTTTTTTATTTTTTATCACTTCCACCGTACCGTCTGTTTCTTTTTTGATAAGCCTTCAATACCTATAAATGGTTACTGATATTATAAATGGTTACTGATATTATAGCAAACAAAAATATCTTAAACAACATTGAATAAGCAAACAACATAGATATTATAAACTATAAATGGTTACTGATAACTTGGTCATAGTTATAATAATGTGACAATGATATATATATATATAGCAAACAAAATGAATTTTCTTTTTTATTTTTTATCACTTCCACCGTACCGTCTGTTTCTTTTCTGATAAGCCTTCAATACCTCAATAAAATCAGTCTTGTTAAACTTTAGAGCGTCTTTTTCAACAAAACATATTTCAGAATAAGCAGATTGCCACAACATAAAGTTGCCAAAATTCGATCTCCCGCCTGTTCGAATCACTAAGTCGGGGTTCGGATACTCTGAGAACTTTGTCTCGAGCTCCTGTTCGAAAAGGTTTTCGTCGATTTCTTCGGGTTGTAATATGCCATCACTAACCTTTTCTGCAAGAGCCATGCAGGATTGTAGTATGTCAAAATATCCTGTATAATTAACTGTTTCAATTATATGAAGTGATCTGTTGTTCTTTGTAGCTTCTTCCAGTTGTGTAATGAATTCTCGCATCGATTCTGGAATCGTTTTGTGATTGCCGATTACTGAAACCCTAATATCATTCCTACATGTAAAAAACCGTCAGTTTTAGATTTTGTAACAAGTTTGTGTATTAAACTAGTTTTTCATCGTAATTTAAGAAAAAGTTAATAAAACTAACATGTTTGGATACTAATATGTCATTTAGTTTAACAGAATGGTTTACGAAAGTTAGTTTTAACGACTTAAATCGTTATAAAGTTGAAATTTAATACCCAAACCTGCTACTTTTTTTGTTTAGTAACCAAACATGTCCCTTAAGATTTGTGTAATTAACTATTATTAGTATTATTATTATTTGTTTCTTGACTTGAAAGTTAAATAGGTATGTAGTTAATAACCTTGATAGCTCTTCAAGATCTGATTGTGTTATGATCATTGTAAAGTCATCCCCATCCTGCATTAAAGTTAATAAATAAATATTACATGAAATGAAGTTCAAATGGAAATGATTTATGGGTAATTAAGTTAGCTTACTTCTTGCCCATTGTTTCCAGATGAACACGTATAAACAGATAGAACTTTGATTCCAAATTCACAGCAGATCCGAGCAATATCGATCAACGACCCACGACCATGACCCGAAGGCAAGTTTCGGTCCTTTTCCATGATCAATGCAACGTGTTTTGGTATCAATTCGGGTCGAAGACCATTATGCAACACTTCGTTTTCCACTTGCAACGTGCCACCTTCTTTGCGCGCAATAGAAGCCGATAGAGCACTTCGGTGTGGTCTACTTGGGGTGAGATCATAAGACGAGTATGGTTTTGTAGGGATATTTGGTGTTGAATTGAAAGGTTTGTGGTTGAGTTTGTAGTGAGGGAGAATGTTGGTTTTAGAAGTAAGAAGTGGAGAACAAGTGTTAAAAAGGAAAGTGGCCATTTTTCCAAAGTTCAAACTCAAGTGAGATGCCATATTTTGTATTTATAGGAAAAAAATTAGCTTTGTAATTACAGCAAGAGATTTGTATGTTTGTTTTTTTATTCTTTCGTAAGAACTTGTTTTGGTAAACTCATCGACGCGTCAATACCAGCTAACAATAGATATACGAAATCGTGGGTTGATTTATAGTTTCTTGATCATTGGTACGTTATTTAATTTGATTTTGTAATAACTTGAAGAAGGTCTAATTAGTGACAAAAGTTCCATAGAGAAAGTAAATTAACAAAAAGTTCATCGTTCATCATTCATCATGATTGTTATCAATAAGTAAGGCTAAGTTGCTCAAAGTTTGAAAAATCTTTACTTGTTTGAACCGATTAAAAAAGGACATATTTAACCCAAGTAATAGTGTAATTTCAAAACATGTCATGGTTTTAATTGAGTCAAAACAATTCGGTCATGTGAACTAGCTAATTATTTTTTTTTATTTGTTAAATACATTTTAGAATATAATTACTTTTACGTATAAAATGTAACAAAAAAACAAGAATTTGTTTACTATGTTATGCTTATTCATTTTTGTGTTTTGATACATGGTCTATACCGAGCTATGCTAACGCTCACTAGGTTCACTAAATACATATTTAACATCTTGTTGGAAACACTTTTAACAAATACTAAAGTAATACTTCCTAACAAGTACAAGTAAGATATCACCACTCCAAAGTGTGTGTAAACCCGGCAGTTATATATCCATATGAAAAAAATAAGTGATATGCTACAATAAAGCTTTGTATTTTTGCGTGTTTTTTTACCACAAAAGTTTATTTTTGTGTTTTTAATATCAAACATTGGTGAACTGATATTTTGGTAATATAAGTGAGGTGTTACAATGAAGTTTTGTGTTTTTGCTTTTTAACCATATTCTTTTGGCAATTAACATTGGCGAATTTTTTGTATAATAGGCTAATTAATGTAGATATTGTTGTGGTACTGTAACGAACCGATGGCCGAAACCGATAATGAGTAAACATCATCGTTTCCATTATATGTATAATTGGAATTGATATCGGTATTCGATTTTGTGTTTTCTGATAAGCCAAGCCAGCAACGAACAAAGTCCGCCGCGTAAGACAAGGGAATACAATTAACCTAACTCCCGCACGCATAACTCGGAGAGAAGACTAGTTAAGGATGCATTAATATATCAACTACAAATCAAAAGTATACTCGAGTTACGTACGGGTCGAATAATTATTTGTGTGAACCTATTGTATATTATAAGTTTATAATTATGCTCTAACTACCAAAAGAGCTTGAGCATATTAATACCGTTATGAAAAGAAGTTTAGGCTCTTAACTTTTTTTAGTTTTCATATGTCATGGTCAAAATAGCACGGACAACATAAATTAAGAACATGATCAAAATAGTATTTATTAATCAAATCTCATAATATAAAGTGATCTACTTGATATATAATATAGTAGTACATGGGATTTATAATATTAAAATTACTAAGCTTTTTTATATTTCTTTTTCTTTGTTATAAAAAAGAGATAGTTTCCAATATAGAATAGATAATTAATTAATTAGTTTACCACTTTCGGCTCTCCAACATGATTTTTTAATACTTTTTGGAAACGATTAATAACTAATTTGGTTATGGGCTGAGTTTGGAATGGTTTAGGTATTGATTCCCTGAAACCGATCTCATCAATATTTTTTAGAGTTAAAATATTAAATATGGGTTTGCAGATCTGTCCATGGCGATGAGAGACATCTCTTTGACTCTTTTATTAACTCTAAAATCAATAACATTTTTAAATTTTATATTTTTGAACGATTAATTGGATTACTGATGGACCACTAGCCTACTTGATCATTTACATTATTTAAGTACGAAACTTAAAATCGTCATCGGGAGAAAACTCACATTAGTTGAGATCTTGGGACTACTCACCTTAAATTTTATGAGATCTTGGGATAATTGATTTCCTTCGGACTATGTGAGTGTCCAGGCTATACTTATTCTAATAGAATAAGAATTTGAATCGTTTTATTTGGATTCAGATATGGATCAGATTTCGGAGTTTTTAAACACTCTTACACAAGGGTAACCTCCGCAGTACCTATAACATTTGCAACTAAACCCTTTGCACCAGGCTATAGTACTTAGCCATCTCACAGATAAGGATAACCATCACAAGTGACTATAGTCTCCGCATTAGACTAAAGCATTTCCAATTGATTTCTAATTCGTATCTACATGACTTAGAATATTTTCACTATCTGATTTAATATCTGTACCTCAAAGTATACTTGTATAGTTATTTTCTTTACTAAAACATGCTCACTGATGGTTAAAGACACTATAATGCAAGTCAAAGATTACACAATATCAAATGTCATTGTATGCCAGGGATCAGAAAATTAGAATTAAACATTACTAAATATCAATGTGCAAATGTCATGATCCTAAGATAGGATCATTCAGTGTTGTGCGAATATGTTATAAGGTTAGTAGTATGATGAGCTTGTCACTAGAATCATGTATCGTGCAAGCTTTTACTAGAGTTTTGTCTCGTGCAAACATGTCAATAGATTTCTTTGTTTTGTTCACTATCACTACCGTCTTGAATTGGTATGTAGCCTAGGTGTTGTCACATCTGGTTACGTTAGGAATGATTATGATATGTCATAGTTGGTTATAATGGTGCTATTAGTGCTTATGTAAATATATGATATTACATTGTAAGGAAAAATAAAATTCATTATGCAACACTAACCTTTTAGTATGTATGTCTAGTAAATCAAAGATAGGTTTGCTTTAGGGTTTTTATTGGTATATACTTAAGTCTACTAAGCTATATAAAGACTAACATCCCCTACAAAGTTGATATTTATGTTTCTTTGACAATTATGATTACTATGTATTATGTAAGAGACAAACATTTGTTGTAAGATTAGTATTTGTAATATTAGTATTAAATGAGATAAATATATTTTCTACTGTAATGTTCAATGAAGTTTTCAGTTTTAAAATTATATTATAACATGTAATTAAATCCAACTAAAACGACACTCGGGAACGGACCTTAGACCTTACAACAATCATGCAAAAGCAATATCATAAGGTTGTATTTTTATAGATTACATGATAGATAAACAAGTAATCATTTCAATACACCCCTAATTATTTAACGAAATAAATAAAAAGTATAGCAATTGAATAATCCCGAAACCTTATATCAAATTACCCCAGGTACATCACTTAGATGATATATACATATAAAAACTCCAAATTACATTAAGCATCAATCATTTGGAATATAAATTAAACACATTCAATCCACGTTGAATAAAATACAAACTTAGACAAACAAAAATAAAGAAAAAACACTATATAGTCATATAAAACAAAAAATAGAATGTTGGGGAATCAAATATTCGATTGGATCAATTTGTGATAAAATTATTAAAAGTTGAAAGCATTTATTTTTCTCCATGTGTTATATGTTTATTTATGTCAAGATAATTATATATATATTCCATGATCAACGTGAAACCTAAGTTATTTCGTTGCTTTCACTCCTATTTATTTTTATCGGCTGTGAATAGAATTGAATAAAATTTCTAGTTGATCTACTTAATTTTACGTATTTTAACATTTTTATTTTTTGAACAAGCCTAACATTTATGCTTTATAAATGTTTGGGGAGTAAACCTACAGTCTAACACTACATGTTTGGAGTAATTTATAATTATTAAAGTTTGAGAATCAAACTTGTAATATAATTAAACCATAAGTATTATTTTTAAAAAAATTTCTCACAATATTTAATAGTGTAATATATTATGTTTAAAATTAATTGAAAGTAACACATCCCTAAATGAAGTTCTATTAGAGCATTCAAATCAGGTTCATATAATTATGGTTATAGTTACATTAAAAATCATTACTTATTCTTTGTTTTTTTTAATAATATTTAAATAATACTAATTACTGATTTATATATGCATATTGGGTTGTACATTATGCTATTATTGGTGTACATCAGTAAAATGGGTTTTCTTTTGTTAATTAAATAAGCTTTCTTTTGTTAATTTATTTGTAATGTTATGTTTCAATACTATTGCTAAAAAATGGTTGGTTTGTGTGGTTAAAACTTTGAATTTTTAAACAATTGACATATGTTCGAATCCATGAGTATTTTTTTATTTCATTTTTTTCCTATTTTAACTCTTTATACTATTTTTCCAAATATTTTATTTTTCTTAAGTGTTATCATCAACTCAATGTTAAGTTTGTTAATAGTGCAATGTGCCACATATACAACTCTTTTATATCTATACCAAACTGTTGTAACATAATGTATTTTTTTACATATTTAATGTGGTAATGTCACCGACTCAATACGCATAACAAGGTTCAAAAACACGCCGCATCGCGCGTGCTTAATTTCTAGTTTTTTTATATTTATCATTACATTTTCTCTAGTATCCACCCAAAACCACTTTTAAAAAATATTAAAATATTTATAAGTGTGAACAGTCTCACCTTAAATACGGAACTCACTCACAATTAGGGATGAAGGTTTGTTGGGAGCTTATACATATTTCGTCCGAAAAAGTTATACGTATATCATTTAATTTGTTCAAGCTTCGTAATTGTTTACAATAATATGAGAAGTCTACTGTAATGCTCTTAAATATCATTAATAAACTTTCAAATATAAGAGCGAAAAATTAATAATTTGTCGATTTTATAGAAAGGCAAGATTTGTGACCAAATCGATCACGTTTGGTAATAAATTGTTAGAGCACTCACAACCATTTTTTATTTTCATCCTTATAATTACACTAAAAATTACTATTTCTTCTATCTCTTTTCAATTACATAATATATTTTTATACGTTTTTCATTATATTTGCTTTATCATTCACTCACAACCACTATTAAAAATATTAAAAAATTTATAAGTGTTGGTAAATCTTTAAATTTATAGATGTACAATAACATTTTATCTCTCATTCACTCAAAACCACTTAAATCATTATATATAATTTAACAAGTCCCACTCACAAATTATAAGACATGGGCTATAAATGCTCTTAAGAGCTCAAATGTTAAGGAAACACGGAAAATTCATTAAAAAAAATTTCTCAATCTTATAATTCAAGTTATACAAACATGACACTTATAAAATATTAAATATATATATAGTTTCAATCTCCGATTAATTAAGTTTTCTCCTATCTCCTATCTCTTCGTCCATTTGGATAGCCCAAACCAATCAAGGGTTAAGACATGCAAACCCTTTTGATTTATTTTTTTGATATTATTAGTTGTAAGATTTTTAATAATTTGATAAAATAACAATGCGACTGCAAATACTTAGGTGTCCCTATATATGTGCAGCTATACATGTCTCCTTATCAAATATTAGTACATTACGTAGATATATAAGATATGAACTAACCCGCCGCGCGTTGCGGCCGCATCGGACGCGACGTGATAAATTATAGATTAAAATCAACATAACTCTAAATTAAATTTACATCAAATCGTAATGAACTCGAATTTATACCATTGAATGAAGATGTTTTATATCAGACCATACTTTTTTTCAAATAAAATTTATATCGAAATGTAGACCAATTCTTAACATAAAAAAACACTTGCAGCATACCATATAAAGCATGATAAAGTAAAGATTATAATCGTATTGCTCGTATCCGAACTAAATTTTTAACGTCAAAACATAAAGCAACTCTTATTTTTAAATTAAGCTCGCGTGATGCGGCACTTTTTCGAACCTTGTTATGCACGTTACTACAGTGACGTTGACGTTGTTAAGTACATAAAAAGAAACGTGTGCATTTGCGACGATTTGATATAAATAGAAAAAAATACTATGTCTAGTGCGTTACGACGTAAATAAAACATAACGTTGACGTGACAATCACTCAAGAAAAATTAAAAGTGATTGCAAAAAAGAAATATCAAAAGAACAAAAGAAAAAGATAAACAAAAGTTGCAAGTCGGTAGATTCAAACCCAAATTAAAAACCCAAGTACTTAACCATGGCACCAACTACACAATATCTTTAATGAATTTGAAAGATAAAAATATAACATGGCTTTAGGAGAATAAAAGATTAAAAAAACCCACCTACCTTCACTTTTAAAGTATAAATAAATAAGTTGATCTCTTATTTTGACGAAAACGTAACATGCATGACAAGATTGAGGAGACACAAAAGTGTTAATCTAATAAAAGAATGGGAAGAAGGTGATTATAAAAGTAGTAATAATAATTCTTCTTACTCACATAGTCACATGCATGGGAAAAGGTGGCAGAACAAACTACTAACCTTCGCAACTACTATTATGGATCATTTATATTGTAGATTATCACAAAAATAATACACTATAAATGAAGACAAGAGTATATTATAGAAATGTTCATGAGAGTTATAGGTTGTTATAAATTTAACTAATGTATATGATATTGCACCGACCTTTTGACTGATAATATTAGCTAGAGACCGTTTGACAACTTTTGTTGAGTCATGAAAAAGCCTAATCGAATAAATGGTAGCATCTGAATCAATTAGCATATTTTTAAAACTTATCAAGTAATAGGCTAATGAACCATTAAAAGGATTCATGAACCATTAATTACGATGTGTCTTTTAAGTAAACAAAACATATTATACTTCCGAGCAATTCAATCAAATGTAATCTTTTGATGGAATCATTATTATACCACCAAAAAACCCAAGAATTATTTAAATAGTTTGTTAAACAATTATGTTTATGTTTTAAGACGTTGAATTTCCTTTTATTAGATCACTCGTATGCTTCTTGTTGCCAAATTTGATACAAGTAAGAGCTAACTTGCTCCAATCCTAATGTATCCCAAAATGTACAATTTCAAAAGTGTTCTAACACTAATCTATAAAGTAATTTCTCGAGATGAGAAAGAGTTAAGTTGGAGAGGTTTTGATGTACATGCATGTTTGATGTAGGTAGTATGCGTAAATGGTGTGTAACTTTATATTCACAGCACATAATACATTATACAACGTGTTACTTTGTTTAGCGTTTTATGTATAAGGAAGCCTTGGAGTTAAAATACACATTTATGAAATGTTGGAAATTAAACTAGGAAATGCATACACGAGATACAAAACCAAAGCATCAAAAACTCAATGAATCAGCTTGGATACGGCGTACAATCCCACTTGATTTGGGCGCTTTAGATGTCGTAGGACAACGATGGATTACCCTAGCATATAAACCACCTCATATATGGTCATAGTCTGATCCCACATGGCGGTTTCAAGTCGGTTTTCATCAGATTTTGACGGGATTTTGAGGGCAGAAGCCCGGAGGGTAATCACATGATGGCTTTTGGCTACATAGTGCATTACTGTAAGTTCGCTGCTTTGGTTTGACTTGGAGCCAATGAAAGACAAGAAAAAGTCACATACACTATTTTGGTTGCTTTGTGTGGGATCAAGGCAACAACATATCAAAGAAAAGGATAGTTTAATTAGTTATCTTAAATTGAAATTCTTGTAGTAGTAGTAGTATTTGAGTTTCATTTTTTTACGATCGACTAGTTAATTCTATGTGATCACAATCAAGTTTAGAATTTGATTATATATATGTATGAAAAAGGATTATGAACCTTTACTACACATGAATGTGTTCTTGTTATTTCAACTTGTGAATGACTTGGTTATGTTCATGTGGTGTGTTGCAAAGCATTTTATTCATGATAATGTCTTAGCAAATTAAGTCATTTATCGATATAGAATCGTTAAACAACGAGGTGCCGGATTATGTTGATAATATCTTAGCATGTGTCCTTCGTTGGTCTACAATCGTTAAGTAACAACATGCTAGGTTTCCTTGGTCAGATAATTTTCCGTAATTTGCATATAGTTAAATAAATTTATTTTTATGTAACTAACGAGTTCAATTAATTAATTTTTGTGTGTAGTAGACATTTTTTGGTTTTAAGTAATATATGATGTTTTTTGGTCTTGAATCATTAAGCCTCATGATGTTATATTGTTATTATCATAATGCGTTGATGATATGTTGATTTCATATTAGTATGTGTCATTTATTGGTGTGTATCGCTAAGTTGCGACATCTAGTATTTTTTTTAGTCTCAAATTATCCGTTATTGCATACATGTTTAAATATGTCTATCTCTATGTAACTTGTTAGCAAGATGATTTAAGTTTAATTATATGTGGTGCCTTCAAACCCAAACCTAATGTGATTGTTTGTTTTTTATCTTGTACCTTTGTATGCTTTATCATGTATCTTCTTTCTTAATTTAGCAATTTAGCTCAACAATGGACTAATTCCCCATCAATCAATCAGAGTGTTTGTATTCCACAATTAAATGAAACATGCAGGTTAGTTGGGTTTTTGATTAACTTGGTAAAAGTGATTCGGTAAGCCCCTCTCTCTCACAACCACATAATTAATTATTAGAGCATTCATATCTTATTTTTTATTTACATTTTTATAATTACATTAAGATTTTTTTTCACTCACACCGCTTAAAAACATATTAAAATTTTATAAGGGTTAAACAGAGAATTACCAAATTTATAATATAAGATATACATTTGTAAATAAAACGAAATGTGAATGCTATTAGTTATATAAAAAAACATACACACTATGTATTTCTTTTATAATTATTTATTCTACAAATGGTGTTTGAAAAATATTTAATGTGGCAGATGAATGTGTGTTTTAATGTAACTAGATGTGTTCGTCGAGCCCACAACATTTTCTATGTTTACCATTAGAGCATGCGGAGTCGTGAACGAGGAAAGGTGGGGCAAATCCAGCCCGATGAGAACACTACCCCCTGAACCTAGCGAAGGAAAGCCCTAGCCTAATGATTTTTCATGAGGCATCACCGATATCCACACACCACATTTGACCTTGCAAACTCCAATTAAGGTGAAGAAACAGAGAAAAATTGGGACAACACCCTACAAAAAAATATAAGAAAGTAAAAAATAGATTATGTCACGTTAATGTGTAAACGAGGAAAACAAAATGACTTCCTATCGCATAAGACATGCATATAATAGAAAATTTGTGTTGCACATGCATGAATCACACTCAGCATGTGACTTATCTCTTTCTTTTCTTTTAACTATTGTTGTTATCATTATTTATTATATAATTATTAGAGAATCATATTAGTTTTCTCTAAAGTGAAACTTTTCAAATTATATATTCCATTAAATTATTTGGAGCTCATAACAATTGACTAAAGGCGACGTCAGGAGATTCTCTACATGATTCACGAATTCACTAATAGCTTTTCTAAAAGATAAACTTACATTAATCATGTGGGAAATAAGAAATTGAATAATGGAATTAATAAAGCGATGTCATCACTTTTAAAAAAGAAAAAGAAACAAAATCATACATCTCATATTCCATTGGAGTAATGAAAGTTAAAAGAAGAAATATATTAATGAATAAATTATACGGATTGTTAGCGGGTGTGTTAATTTTCTAATACATTTACAAATAACAATTCCACCATGTCACTCATATATGTTGATTGTTGAGTGTGTATAGGATTGAGTTTGAGTATGGTTCATTATCAAAACGAATGTATTATTTGTTTTTTCTGTAGTAAAATGTTTGTAGTAGGAGAAAAGTGGACCAAACATCTGCAGTCGACCTCACGTAAACCTTTTATAATGAAAAGTCTTTCAAAAAACACTCTGCTGACCTCAACATCTGATCTGCACAATGCAGATAAAAAAGTTAAGAAAAAGTTTTTCTAAAAACAAGAAACACCTCCCCCCCTCCGAAGTCTACATTCTTGTCATCAAAATGGACATTAAACACTAGTACATTAATATCGTTTTTTGAACTTTTTCCTGAACATATAATATTAATAATTAACGCACTAAAAATGGAACCACTTAAATAAAAAAACTGCCCAAAAAATCATTGTACGAGCGGTTTATGAACCGCTTCAAAAACTTAAAATGTATAAATTATATGTTACCCTGTTATTTATAAATCCACCGTTATAATTTACGAATTCAGCAATATGAAATTTACAAAATCCAGTCAAATTACAAGAGAAAGAAATACAGTCATATTACAACAATGTATAAATATTTCAACCGTATATTACCCTATACATACTCAATCATGCAAACTTATAATCTGCATATTTTTCCTAACTAATTTATTTTTCTTGCGTGTTTTTATCATTTCAATGTTAGGTTATGTGAACATTGTAACGTGTTATACATAATATTCTTTTTAATCTATACCAAACCGTCACAACTCCGCATGTTTCTTTTATATATTCGACTACCTTAATTTCACAATCGCAACTAGCATAACAAGGTTTGCAAGCATGTTGCATCACGTGAGCTTAATTTCTAGTTTATACAAAACCATTCATACAAACCGATTCACATAAACTCATTCCAATCATCCTTTTACGTCATAACTCTAGCAACGCAGACGAACTTAGTTGTATGATTAAACCCTATACACATGCAATACGTTAATTCTTATCATCTTTTTAAAATCGTATAAATACTTGTACATAAATCAGCAAAAAAAATCACTTGTTAAGGGATCGAATGTGTAAATCAATTAAAACTTTAGGGACTATTTTTGTAACTCTATCGTGTTTTCATTATAAAACAAGCAAAACCACATTCAATTGATTACCCAATCATCGAATTACAAAACACATGGCTTTTACTTATTCATCTCCTCTCAAACATGACATCATCATCCCAAATTTTACAATCAAACCTCGTATACCTCCTAAATTACACTCATCAAACCTCAACTTCTTCAATGTTCATGTGTCAACAATAACCTCTAGAAAACTTCATGCAACAACAACAACAACAAATGTAACAACAGAAGTGAGCTACCAAGATAAAAAACCTAGGACCCAAGAAGACAAATTGCCCGCGGGTCTTGTAGAAGAGCTAATGCCGAAGCATGTATCGTTTATAATGGATGGTAATCGTCGTTGGGCTGTCGAGAAGGGGCTGACGCCGATGGAGGGTCATGCCGCCATGAGAAAGACGCTGCAATCGCTCCTTCGTCAATGTTCGAAGTTGGGGATTAAAGCGGTGTCGATTTATGCGTTTTCTACTGAAAATTGGATTAGACCTAAGGTGAGTATTTTGCTTCAATTCCTTTGTTTTTGTTATATATGTAATAATATTAATTCTACTACCTTTGTTTATAACTCTAAAATTTGAAGCAAAAGACTTTAAGAAATTAATATTTTGAAGTTGAGATAGTTAAATAACTAAATGAAAATAATGATGTAATTACAGGAAGAAGTTGATTTTCTAATGGAGATGTATGAAGATGTATTGAGGACAGACGCAAAGGAGCTCGTGAGGTAAGTTTAACTGTGAATTTAATTATCTAAAGTCAGTGTTATCAAAACCAGACCGGCCGGTTGGGGATTTGAATTGGATACATAACCGGTCCAGCTGAACCGCCTCTAGTTAAACCGTTCAATTATGGTTTGGACCTGTTTAACTGTGAACCAAATCACCAACTGTGTTAGTTTCCAAAAAAATAGTTTTTTTCCTTTCTAAATCTCATTTATTAATTTATTACTAAATGAGAATCCATGTTTTAATTTATTAATACAAAATTCATATTTTATATTAACATGACACATTAAATGCAAGACATGAAATAATTTGTGTTTTGTTATTTAGTGCTTAAGTTATATATAAGGGTAGTTTTTAAAACCCATGATGACATTTTTTTTTAAGTTGCTTACAAATGGGTGTGCCAATCTCTATAAAATTCTATTTTTTCTTTACTTTCTTTTCAATCTTAATTTAATACTTAATTTATTTTCTCTTGAATATCCTTATTTAAGATAACTTTTGTTGAAGATCGATTCTATCTAAAATAACGTATGTTTTTGGTATTATAAAATTTAAAAAATGCTTTATTTTATGTACAACTACCAAATAGATTCTAGCTATATATTCTAGTGTCATAATGGATATATAGCAGTGCAAATTTACGAGCAATTTAGAGGACGTGTGACTTTCCTATTCTAAAAGAAGTAGGATACGATTTAGTAATTTTTAATAAAACTTGTATTGAAAGGTTAAAAAATTAGCATTTGTTTTAAATTATAAAAAATGCTAGATATTACATGTATTAGAGAAAACTATATTATGCTAAATGAAAACTAAAAACGAAAAAGGAAATATTAAATCATATTTTATGGAACCACCAACCCACTTGTGAAAAAGTTTTAAAAAAGAATCACATGTCATCACAATCTTTAAAAAATATATAGAAATATGTATACATATTTTTTTAAACTTATTTACGTAGTTATGTGGTTTTAAGTTTTTAACATGCATATCACTCGAATTACTCGCTTCATGATCTTTGTTTGTTATTTCTTTATTTTTAGCCTTGGGTGTCGAGTAACTTTAATGGGGAACAAAACAAACCTTCCAAAGTCATTACAAAAGGTATGTGAAGAAATAGAGGAGAAATCAAAAAATAATCAAGGAACACATGTCAATTATGGTATCAATTATAGTGGCAAACAAGACATACTTCAAGCTTGTAGAAGCATTGCAACCAAAGTTAAGGAAGGCATTCTTGTTCCAAACCAAATCAATGAAGCATATTTCAAACAAGAACTTTATACGAAAACGAACGACTATCCATACCCGGATGTAGTTATTCGTACGAGCGGTGAAATCAGGCTTAGTAATTATATGTTGTGGCAGATGGCAAATAGCGAGCTTTATTTCACCAAGAAAAAGTTCCCTGATTTAGAGGAAAATGATCTTATTGAGGCTTTACTTGCGTTTCAAGAAACGCGTAGAGGTATGATGAAATAAAAAGTTTAGTTATCGTTTGTCGCTATGGATGTGTTGTTGTAGAGCTCGAATCCAGATCAAAGGGGGTTAAGACATCTAAGATCTTTAATATGTTGTTTTAGAATTATGTAGGAATGCAGTGTTTGTGGATAATATGGACGTTGTGTTTTTTTTATCGTTTGTAACTTTGTTGTTTTTTAATAAATTACTAAAGGTATTACCTACTTACAATATTGTTTGACAACCAAGTGTACGTTTGCCACATTTTAATTATTATTGTTTGTAAAAAGTTAACATGTTAACATTTAAATGGTCGGTTTGGTTTGCGTTGATAGTCTATACATTGATCAAGTTAGCACTTACACAGAGCGAGAATAATAATAGAATATACCGATAAGTGTATCGTATCATTGTTTATATATGTACCGTTTATGCAAGTTATAGACTTATCAGCATAAGCTCACAAACAGATGTTTGGTCTATTGATATCAATGTGTGTAATAGATGTTTCGGTTTTTAAAGATAGAGGGTTCAAATCTTACGATAGTCAGATTAAAAGTTATAAAAAGAAAAAGTAAAAACCATAAAGAAAGTAAAAGATTCTCCCTTTTGAAGTAGACAACTAGGCTTCTATCAAGAATCAGGATCATAAAGAAAAGAAAAAAGAATTAAAGGTTAAAAGGTAAATGAAATGTTTGTTCTTCCTTCATCTATCACGAGAAAACGCAATTACATGCTTAGATATAATGCTAACTGCACAAGTACATAACTAAAAAGAAACTGCATACTCACCAGAGTCGATGTGGTAGATGGAAATCAGTCGCGCTTATATGCACAACAAGCGAAATGTTGGCAGCAACGAAAGTTTGGATCGAAGCGTGTCAACAAAACAATGAGGAAGTGCTATGTACACAGTATTAGATAAATTTGCATGAAGAAAGGTGTTGTTGATATCAACTTATCGATATCTCATCCATGTGAGAAAACAAATAATAAAACTAACCCGTTAATTGCTAGTTGGCTTGAAAACCGACTAAATGCCTTAGTATAAATGATACCCTATGTCTGATTGAAGCCCTTGGAAACGATTCAGGATTTATATCTATTGAAGGATCCATTAGATGTCTCTCAATCCTCTAGGTTCACTTACAACTAACAATATTGGCATGAGTAGGCGGTGGTGTGAATACCGGGTCTATTCAAAATAAAAAGGATGCGTGACTCGCTCCAAATGTCATAGTACGTATATGATACGTGAACGAGATAGATGGATAACAAGGTAATCGAGTATGTGTTTACAATGTTTAAAAGAAATAAAAAGGCATGAAATATGAGAAAAAGTATAATTAAATGGATGTGCAAGCCTTGAGTGTCATGACCTACAAGAGATAAATGTAATAACTTAAAGTAAATAAAGTTATCATGGTTTAAGCAGTAGATGACAGAGGACCTAGGGCATCAAAATATGAGTAAAAGACTATAGTGTGAAAGTATAATAGAAATGAGATGATTAACAAGTTGGTTGAATGATAGGTTTTAGTATAGTTAGGAACAACAAAAAAATCTTCCGTGTGAAAAAGAAAGTAAAACATGGCTAATATGAGACATAGAATCACATGACGAACGAGTCGAGCCCGGGCCAAGGTTAGCTCGATTTGTAGTTCGTTCATTAGCTGGATCATTGGTTTGCCCGTATGCTCGCCCATTGGTTCCTTTAAATTATTGCCTTAAGTATAATTTGTATTAATTATAACCTAAATTATGATATATTATGTAAACAGATTATAGACATATGGTTATTTTGGTATTTTGTAATTAAAATTTAAAAAGTAAGTATAAAAATATAGAGAATAATTATAAATAATGAAATATCAAATTTGTACCATTATTTCAACGAGCTAAACTAAGCAAATATAACAGTTTGTTATATTTTGTTTTTATGTACATGAATATGCATAAAAATAACCAAAAATATATTTCAATAAACAAGTTGGCTCAAGCTCGATTCATATATATACTAGCCAAGCCCAAGCATTATATTGAGCTCGTTAAGATACTTAGTTGTTTTTGACTTGGCTTGGTTTTTTTATTAAACCAAGCTTAAACCCGATTCGGCTTGTCTCGGCTCGTTTAGAGTTATATGTTGAATAGTCTATACTCTAGTTGGTCAAGTATTTAGACTAAACTGTTATGAAGTGGGTTGTTAAGAAGCCCATGAATAAAAAAAGCAAGGGCCCAAAATAACTTTAAGCACTATGTCCAAAAGAAAAGGGAGGTGGTGTTGCTCTGCCTAAAAGTCACATGTTGATGGGCATGTGGGCTGAAGATTAGCGGAGCAGTAGATGGGCTATGCAACCCATGGCCCAATCAGATGAAACCTTAGCCGTCGGATGTAGAGGTTCAGGATCCAACTCAGAAATCGGACTCAAAACTGACCCGGGTACAACCCGATGCCCCACAACTTGGTTCCCACATAGTATAACCCGTTGATTCCAAACCGGGTTCTCTCATCTGTTCACCAACCTGGTTTCAACTCACTATAGATCCATCTTATTATTTATAGATTACAAAATATGAACCTAGGTTGGACCCGACCGGGAACCCGGTCTGACATTTGTTGATCACGACCATAACCGGGATTCAACCCGACCAGGTCTGGATTCTAAACCCGATTTGTGCTCCTCTAGTCGGTTGTGCTAAGATCGAACTCTTATACATAACTAAGCACATAAGTTTTTACACAATTGACGTCTTTTGTAGTCTTTAAATATAGTCTTTATATATCCTGAAATAGAGGTAAAGTTAATATTTATATCATTCTTATTAAACCTTATTTTTTAATAAGTTTTATTTATGTTTGTTTGTTTACATCTTTGTCAATCGAGGATATGACATCCATTCAAAGGTTGGTTTAGCCAACGGCAATGGTCAAATGTTTTGCTCTCACAAGATTTAGTTAAGTATGTTTGTTTGTTTACGTCTTTTGCAACTGAGGATTATACATCCATTCAACGGTTGATTTAGCCAACGAACATGGTCACATGTCTTGTTACTCACAAAATTTAGTTAAGTTTGTTTGTTTACGTCTTTCGCAACTAAGGATTAGACATCCATTTTAAGGTTGATTTAGCCGACGAACATAATCACATGTTTTGTTTCTCACGTGGATAACTCCACCTTTTTGATAGGTGGTGGCGCCTTTGAGACATCCACAATTCACGAGTCTCCCGTGGAATGATTTGCTAGTATGTTTACATTACTTTTTGTATCTTGATGTTTTTTTATTGATTTTCTAATTTACTTTTAATTCATTGAATTTCTGATCTTGGTTGTATTATTATTTTTTTAACATAAACTTATCTATGTTATACTGATATTTCTTAAAGGAGAAAAAGTGTTTGTTAGCAGCCTCATGATCCCGGATTCCTAGTTAATACGAACTCATCTCGTAAGTTATGTGAACTTTAGTGAAACGGTGAAACATCGCCTGTCTTTTGTGTCGTACTTTAGATCAAAATAAACAGACTCTCACTCAAAATATTCAAACTATCAACAAATGGTTGTCTACTCATACGAAACAACGCTTAAACTTTTTATCACCATACATTGATTTGTCACAATCTCAGATAGTTTGAGCATATGTCTTGTACTTCGAGGGTCGGAAATGAATATAACATATAAAAATCAACCCACTTAAAACCTTAGTTTGTTCTTTTAGGTTGGTGCATAACAATTGTTTATAAATGATACCATCTGAAAATACAATATCACTCGAGTAAGAAAATACGAAGTAATGAAATCCCTTTATGTGTTACGATGGAAATTTTATATCTGTGCAAAACATTGTATCTGACTCTGTGCGATTAAAACAAAATTTACGCAACTTATATCAAAATTTAGAAAACTTAAGCATATCTAAAGGTATTATTCATAATTTTATAAAAATGTTATATATCAAAAGTTATAAAAGGATAATCAAATCGATTTTAAAAAATAATATATTATATTGATCCGATTTGGTTCTAAATAAAAATCATATTGAAAGCTAGATAAAAGTATGCACGTTATAACAACATACTCAGAATTTTATAAACATAAGATCTTAAAAATTATAAGAGCAAACAACTCGATTTTGAGTATATCTAAACGTAAACAGAAATAAGCATGTCCAAAACTATTTTCAAACTTTTATAAAAATTATATTTTAAAAGTTATAAGAGAAAAACAAAATCTTTTTAAAAGTATTTAAAAAAATATTTGTAATAAAATAAATTATGGGTTCAATTTTAAAGAGTGTATATGTAATGATTTAAGAGTAGGTGTAAGTAGATATTGTGTATGTACATCAATCAAAAAAAAATTAAAATAATATAAATATAAATATATAATAGAGGTAAAAACGTTTATAACTAAATTTGAAACATCTAAGTATACTTATAATATGTTAAGTCGATGGCTGAGGGATGAGACAGAAATTACATTTGATTTAATTTAATTTAATTTTACTTACACCTTTTAGATATTGCATACTTCTTTTTGAAACGTATTATTTTGATCCCTTGTCAAATGTCACCAACGCAAGGTTCTACCTTTTTTGATACATGTGTTTGCCTTTCAAAAAGAGAGAATTCGAACACCCTATCTCTCCTTTACACTATACAAGATGGAAAAAAGAAAAAAAGAAAAAAGAAGAAGAACAAAAATATAGAGTAACGCAATTACATAAACCCTTTAGTCACAATTATTTATATTATAATTAATTATGTTTTGAACGATTCTCTAAACCACAAAGTCTTTCCGTATGAATAGGTCATGTTTTTTTTAGCTCATTAACTTAATTCTTGATATAACGGTTACATACTTGCATTTGAAGGAAACAAATAAAAACCTCACTTAATATAATTTTTTAAAATATATAAACACTACCATTCAATATTACTTCGCTTTATTTAATAACTGAGATTTGATTTCAAAGATTTTTTATTAAACATAATAAAGCTTACGCAGATAAAAATTCCCTCACGTGTCTCGTGTGGCATTGCATTCGCTCCCTATGCGCCTCTACACAACAATAAAGGAGCCCCGTCCATAGCACCCCACACGTCTCCGAGGGTGTTGTATGTTTAATATGCGTCCGCCCCTTGAATAAAAACCTTTATATTGAAATAATTTGATACGTTTATAGTAAAAATAAGTATGGTAACATCAGAGGTAAAAAGATGATGTGTGTTTTTTTTTATTGAACGAGATCACATATACCCATCTAACTTAATTCTAACTGTACACCACAACTAATTTACACTAATTCACCGTAAGAGGGGATCAAACCCTTAACCGTAATAATAACTTCACCGCTCTAACTCTAGTTAATTTTATCGTTACCACTCTACTTCCAACCGATGTAACAACATACTGAGTATGTTTTTAATTAAAAAAAAAAGTTTTAAGATTCTCAAAAACATGAAATAAAACTTTGTTTACTACACACCGTTACCAAAAACTCCGTAAAATGGGTAAAAAGTAAACAATACAGCAAACAGTTCACCACCACCAGGGCGTTTTTCGTCATTTCACCACTTCAAAATTCGCGGGCCAACTGTCATAATCTGTTGACATAACCTCACAAGTCACAACACGAGCTCGTAACCCATTCACCTTCGTCACAACCCTCATCAAAACGATCAAATCCAACACAAATCTCCACAATTCTCACGATCAATCACCACTGATTATATCACAATCACACCACCACATTCTCACGATCGCAACAATGGCAGCATCAGACGGCAGCGAGTACTTCGACGTCGACATCGAGAGCGGCCGCGACACCTTTTCCCGACGCTCCAACACCGACGACGCTCACCGCGACGAAACCGAGCTCCTATGGGCGGCGATTGAGCGCCTTCCGTCGGGAAAGGAGAAGAAGACGTCGCTAATAAAACGTCAAACCTCCGGATCCAATCGGTCCGAAAGAACGGAGACTATCGACGTCACGAAGCTCGACCGACGGAATCGGTCGCTTATTGTTCGAAAAGCGCTTGATACGTCTGAACAGGATAATTATAAGCTCCTTGCAGCCATCAAAGAACGATTCGATAGGTATTAACTATTAACGATACTTGATGTTAGGTGTTTAATTAGTTATAAACTTACAATCACTTATTCAGTTCTTAGTTATGTGATTTTTGTTTATAATTGGTGATGATAGAGTTGGATTGGAGGTTCCGAAGGTGGAGGTTAGGTTTGAGAAGCTGAACGTTGAGGCGGATGTGTTGGTTGGGTCTAGAGCTTTGCCGACTTTATTTAACTGTGCTCGTGACGTGATTGAGGTCAGTGTGAGCTTAGTTTATGACTTTTTTTTAGGAGGCAAAGTAGAGAGAAAGAGATCATTCTTTTTTATTGAGTTCGTAACACTGATTTTCAGTCAAAAGTGAAGTAGAATTGAACAAATATTGTCATAGATGTGCTCATTTGTAAGTTATTTGATGTACTTATAGACTTGCAGAGTTACAGTTAGTGTTTTGTTTAACCATTTACTTGCTATTTATGATCTTTACGGTTGATAATTAGTTTGTGTGTTTATAATTGAAGTGTTTTTACTTCCATGCATTTATTTGGAAACATTGAAAATAAAGAAATAAGGATTTTACTGTTTTTTATCTTCTAATTTTCTGGTGTGATTGCAGCATTATTTTACGAGGTTGGGGATTTACCGTCCCAAGAGACATAATCTATCTATCTTGAATGATATTAGTGGCTCAATAAAACCGGGAAGGTATGCTTATATATCTACAATATTTCACACTCATGGTTCTAGCTAGTTGTTTAAAAATTTTCCATGAATGGTTTGAGAATGCTTCTATATATGCATTACCTCTTGCTAAATGGTAAATTTAAAGAAGAAAACAAACTTTTATGATATGTGGAAGATTTTATGTGGCATAGGTTACATTCCTCTTCATTTGGATGCATACATGCATATAGCGGGCACTAGCAAACCAACAATATTTTATATCAGAAACGTGGTAGTAGAAATTTATTTAATAGCATTGATTGATGATCAAATCAAACTCGAACCTCTAAAATTTGAGAAAGAGGTCTTTCTACTTTCTTATTGTTTTGGACATGCATCTAAATAAGTAATAGCTTGTGCAATTATTCCAACTATCCTTGTGAACTTGGTATGCATGAATGATTACAGAAACTTGATCTGTTTCAAGTCTTTGCAGAACAGGAAACTGTGTGAAAACAAATTTCCTTTTTGAAGCAAGTAGGGTAATATTTACTTACATTCCTCCCTACTCTCTTTTTCAACTTGGAGATATTTATGTGTTTATAATAAGTTAATATTCAATTCAAGATGTTCAAATCGATTTGAATTTACATGAGTTTTTCATTATATTACCTCACTCTAGGAAATTGGTTGATGACTGAACATAAAAACAACGTTTAAGATTATTTATGTTCGACATGGGGACAGGATGACATTGCTTCTGGGCCCACCTGGCTCTGGGAAATCCACATTGCTTTTAGCTCTTGCAGGGAAACTTGACACAAGCTTAAAGGTATAAAAGTAATTTATTTTCTTTTGAAATTCGTCTTCGCGCGGTTTGGCCTGGTTGGTTCATCACTCTGACTGTTCTGGGTGCTGATCACATGACATTTGTAATTTTAGATAGAGAGCATGTCAGTGCTCATACAACATTTGGATAACTTATTAATCTGTTTTGAATAATTTCAACAAGAAAACATCACAACACGATTTACAAACAACCTGAATTTGCAAGCGCATATCATGGATCCACCATTGTATGTGGGAGGAATTTACCCACCCATGTTTTTCTGAAAAAGCTTAAAGTCTCTTTACTTTGTTTGCAAGACCAACACATGGTAGACACTAGACTTATCAGAGCTATTAATATTCTGCAAACGGTACATATCAAGTCTCTTCAACTTATGAAAACTTAAAGTATGCTTTTGGTGAATATAAGATCACATATCAAAGGAAAAGGATTGAAGTTAAATTTCAACATATACTCTTATTTGTGTGTATAGGAGCAATCTGGATCTCTTTCAAATAATCATTGTGGAATGGTATTAGGAAATGCATTATAATTTGAGCACTCTGGATTTCTGCCAAATGGTAGTTTATTAAATTAGTTATAGTTATGTGTAAACTAGATTTTTCTGTGAATTCAGAATTAATTAATGATGTGTTTGATATGTGCTTGTTAAAGATCAGGTAATGAACTTGTAACCTTTCTCACTAGCATGATGTTTCTTTCTTCAGAAAAGTGGTAAAATAACATATAATGGTCATGAACTTAATGAGTTCTGTGTTCAAAGGACTTCAGCTTACATAAGTCAAACAGATAGCCACATTGCGGAGTTAACAGTACGTGAAACTCTTGATTTTGGTGCTAGATGTGAAGGTGAAGGGTTTGCAGGTTTGTCTTTCTGCTCGTTGAAAATTTTAGAGTCTCTGTATTATTTAATGGAAAAATGATAATTGCTTAATGAACATATTTAAGAGCATACTTTCTGATCATATTACTCTTATACATTAGATGTTGTGGTTTTTTAAATGCTTTCTGTTTTCATCTGTCTTAATTTCAGGAAACTTAATGAGAGAACTTATGCGTTTGGAGAAAGAAACTAGAATACGCCCCAGTCCTGAAATCGATGCATTTATGAAGGTTACCATTCTCTGAGTTTTGTAGCTTGCTGGCACTATTTCCATGCTAAATATGTTATAATCTGAAAATATGTTTTACACAATAATGTAATAATTAGGCATCCTCTGTTGCTGGGAAAAGGCACAGCATCTCAACAGATTACATACTGAAGGTGCTTGGCCTTGATGTGTGTTCAGAGACAGTTGTTGGAAATGATATGCTTAGGGGTATTTCAGGTGGTCAGAGAAAGAGAGTTACTACAGGTTCCTTTCTTTCTTTCCTCGTCTTCTACATTTGTTTGCTGTTGTATCTGCATGGGGTTATTTAGGGCATAGCATCTTGCCTATGTATGTACACACGACCTAGCTTCCTTGTACATAGGCATATATGTCATGCCTTCAATTTTTCGTTGGTAAAATCTTCGATTATTATTATTGTTATTATTATTAGTTTGATTAGGGAATTTTCCTACCCATGCATGGTTTCTACACAGAATTTGAACATGTTTTGGTTTCTACGGGATACATGAATGGCATTCACATATTTGCTTAGGTGGCAAGGGAATCAGATATAGTTGTCTATGTAGCAAAAGGTACACCACATACGTGAATGGGACTCACGTATGTCAATAGTTTTCAACACAATGGTTTCAATTGAGTGCTTCAAAATGTTGTTAAGTCAGCAAGATCTAGTGCACATATGTTATTATGCCAACATCTGGCCATTTACGTATGCATGTAGTGACCTGGACTGATATGCATCACCACCTAAGCAACACACATGAATGACTTTCACGTATCTCCTAGAAACCAAAGCAACATCAACTTTTTCCTAAGAACCATGCATACATACCATTAGTGTCTAGAACAAAAAAAAATCTAAAAGCTTCATGGGTGATGTGGAACTCATCAAGTAGTTTATAAAGATAAAATGGTATTTGGAATCACATCATCATAACTATAAAGGAGAAAATTGAGAGTAAACATAAATAAAAACGTGATGATATGTTTGTTTGACAGTATTATACTAGTATATTTCGAAACTCAAAGACTGTAAATTTGAACTTGAAAGAACTAGCAGTTAAAGTTAAATTGAGAAGCTTGTAACATGGGCTACCACATCATCACCTAATAGGTGATATTTTATTTGCATGTCTACATAAATATGGAAAAGAAGAAAATATAGAAGAATTCATTAAATGCATGCTATAGCAATCTTTATAACCATACCATGTTTTGGGCAATGTACTTACTTTTATGAACAATAACAACAAATTTTGGTTTTCATCTCTTCATATTATAAAAAGGTTACATGTCCTAATATGTCTTGAAGCTTTATTATATGTTTTATAAAGCAACTTTCTTGCAGTAGTAATTTCTCTTCTGGCATTATCAATATGTTTTCTTATTTTTGTTTTCTGGTAACAATAGTTGATATAAACATGTTGTTAAAGGTGAGATGGTGGTTGGTCCAAGGAAAACTCTGTTTATGGACGAGATATCAACTGGGCTAGACAGCTCAACAACATACCAAATTGTGAAGTGCCTAAAGAATTTTGTTCATCAAATGGAAGCCACAGTTTTAATGGCTTTGCTTCAGCCTGCACCTGAAACATTTGATCTATTTGATGATCTGGTTCTACTATCAGAAGGTCACATGATCTATGAAGGCCCTCGAGAAGAAGTCCTTAACTTCTTTGGGTCTTTAGGTTTCCAAAAGCCCTTACGTAAAGGCACTGCAGATTTTCTTCAAGAGGTTTTAGTTTATTATTTATGTGTTCTTTTTAAGTATTTTTTTTTACCATGACCTCTTAAAACTGATGTGTTATTCTATACAGGTTACCTCAAGAAAAGACCAAGCTCAGTATTGGGCTGATCCTTCAAAACCATACGAGTACATGTCAGTTTCTAAGATTTCAGAAGCTTTTAAAAATTCCATCTATGGAAAATCTCTGGAATCTTTGCTTGCTGTTCCATTTGATAAATCCAAGAGCCACGTGTCAGCATTGCGGAAAAGGTGGTATGGCGTATCAAAATGGAAGCTCTTTAGAGCTTGTTTCTCAAGAGAATATGTATTGATTAAGCGGCATAGTTTTCTTTACATTTTCAAGACCATACAAGTATGTCATATTGTCTCATAATATTAGAATATAACATTATTTAGAATTGATGTATCACATGATGTACAGGTGGCATTTGTGGGTTTTGTTACTTGCACGCTCTTTATACGAACAAGATTACATCCGACAGATGTGATGGATGGAACCCTGTATCTTGGTTGTTTATTCTTTGCACTTGTGCACATGATGTTCAATGGATTTGCAGAACTCCCACTTATGATATTTCGGTTACCTGTGTTTTACAAGCAACGAGATAATAATTTTTACCCTGCATGGGCATGGTCTGTTTCTAGTTGGATATTGCGTGTTCCATACTCTTTTGTTGAAGCTAGTGTATGGTCTATTATAGTATATTATAGCGTTGGTTTTTCTCCTAGTGTGGGAAGGTATGATTTGTTTCTCTTGGCATTTAAGCTTTAACTTTCAACTTTTGCAACGAAATCCTTCAATAGAATTTGGTCTTTAAATCACATTTCTTCTCAGGTTTTTCCGCTATGTGTTTGTTCTATTTTCAATACACCAGATGGCTTTAGGCCTTTTTCGTACATTGGCTGCAGCTGCAAGAAATATGATGATTTCCAATACTTTTGGGTCAGCTGCTCTGCTTGTGGTATTCTTATTGGGTGGATTTATTATGCCTAAAGGTAATTTGCCAACTGTCAATCGTTTATTACACACGAATAGATGGTTTATAAATCTGCTCCTTTTCTTTCAGATATGATTAAGCCATGGTGGATATGGGGTTATTGGGTGTCACCTCTATCATATGCACAAAGTGCAATTGCTGTTAATGAGTTTACTTCCACTAGATGGATGAAGGTTTGTTTTTTTGCACTTAACTTGTCCACGTCATCTTTATCAAATATGATTGAGTAATTACAGCTCCAAATGATGTCACTTTGCAGAATCTTACTGGTACGAACACTACAATGGGGTACATTGTCCTTCAGTTCCATAATCTACCCACCGAGGGGTATTGGTATTGGATTGGTGTTGGTGCCTTGTTACTTTATGCTTTGTTATTCAATATCATAGTCACTCTGGCTTTGGCTTATCTTAAACGTAAGTGCTTGTTTATTAATGTTTCGATGTGTTTTAAAACACTCAAATATAATAATGCTACTATGCATACCGTTTTGTTTTGTACCTCAGCTCTAAAATCTGCACCAATGGTTCTACCTTCAACCGTAGCTGCAGGTTAGTTACTTTTACAGTTACTGGCTTACTGTGTATGCTTTAAAATTAAATTTATGTGCTCTGCTTCTAAAAATTACAGCATTTTGTGTTTTGGTTGGTTAAAAAAACCTGTCATTTTTCTGGAGTGGTTTCATTTACATTTGTTTGATGGAGGGAGTATAATACAAAATCAAATTTCAATAGCTGCAGTTGGCAATCAGGCGATGCCAGTCAAATCTGAAATTGATTCTAGAAGACATGGCATGACTCTACCTTTCAAACCATTGTCCATGACATTTCATAATGTCAGTTACTTTGTTGACATGCCAAAGGTAAACCTTACACCCAATTCCTGCACTACTTACATGGCCAAATTTTAACTTCTGTTAATGCTCAAATTACTTGAACCTTTTTTCAGGAAATGGTATCAGAAGGTGCAGCAGATCGGAAGTTACAACTCTTGTCAGACGTAAGTGGAGTGTTTTTGCCAGGTGTCCTTACGGCACTAATGGGGTCAAGTGGGGCCGGTAAGACAACCTTAATGGATGTCCTTGCTGGCAGGAAGACAGGTGGATACATTGAAGGAGAAATCACTATATCGGGGTTCCAAAAGGAACAACGCACTTTTGCTAGGGTGTCTGGTTATGTTGAGCAAAATGATATTCACTCTCCTCAAGTCACAGTTATGGAATCCCTCTTGTTCTCTGCTTTTCTTCGCCTTCCGCCAGACGTCAATGAAAAGCAAAGACGGGTTAGTTTTGACTTTTGAACCATATGAAACGTTGATCCAT
Organism: Flaveria bidentis; assembly: GCA_018326385.1. Taxonomy (NCBI): domain Eukaryota; kingdom Viridiplantae; phylum Streptophyta; class Magnoliopsida; order Asterales; family Asteraceae; genus Flaveria; species Flaveria bidentis. Next base: position 12,399 of record BJCM01035040.1, on the reverse strand, counting down.
TAGACTCGTTTACCTTTTAGCTAAATCTTTAAAAACACAGGAGTTTGTGGAAGGAGTGATGAAGTTAGTTGAGCTTGATGTTTTAAAAGATGCATTAGTAGGCTTACCTGGCAGTTCTGGGCTATCCACTGAACAAAGGAAAAGATTAACAATAGCAGTTGAGCTTGTTGCTAATCCCTCTATAATATTTATGGATGAACCTACCTCTGGGCTTGATGCAAGGGCTGCTGCCATTGTAATGCGAACAGTTCGTAATACAGTTGATACTGGAAGAACAGTTGTTTGCACCATTCATCAACCAAGTATTGACATATTTGAAGCATTTGATGAGGTTTTGTTACTTAATTGTGTGTTTATCAATCATGTAAAAACATTTCAAAATCATATATAATTTCGTTTCATCATTCACAGCTACTTCTAATGAAAAGAGGAGGACGTGTGATTTATGGTGGAAGAGTGGGTGAGAGATCAAATATATTGATCAAGTACTTCGAGGTAATAGTTGAGTTCAAATACAATTTTTATAATTTTACAAGCTAATGAAGCTTTTATTTTCTTAATATACAGTGTATAAACGGGATTTCACCGATGCCTAGTGAATATAATCCTGCTAATTGGATGCTTGAAATGACTACACCTGCTGTTGAAGAAAGAATAGGCCAGGACTTTGCAGTGATTTATAAGAACTCTGAGCAATACCGGTAAACTTTATAAACATAAGCTTCTTATATATAGAGGATCGTTCAATACATAAATAATTTTAAGTAAAGAACTACAAGAACCATGAACACTTGTGCCTATCTTTTGTAACTACCATACATAAGGTTGTTACGTAACCACATGATCGCATTTCTTTCTTTCTCTCACTATTACAAGTGCTTACGCGCTCTCCTAGTTTTCTACTTAAAATCGGTTATGTATTCGACACACCTTGATGCTAAGAAATTATAATCCTATCATGTATACAAAAATCTTATTGCTTTATATCGTTAGAGAGATTGAAGCTTTGATTGAGCAAACGAGTACTCCAGAGCCAGGATCGGAACCTTTACAATTCTCTACAACATACTCCCAAACTAGTATGTACCAGTTTAAAACTTGCTTGTGGAAGCAGAATCTTGTGTATTGGAGAAGCCCAGAATACAATGCTGTGAGGTTGTTATTTACAACTATGTGTGCATTGATTGTTGGTTCTGTATTTTGGGACATTGGTTCAAAAAGGTATTTCTTGTTTCGTTGTTTTTCTCTAATTAATTTTTTCTTCATTATCATTTTCAGATATCATAATTTATTACTATTTTGTTCATTGTGCAGAGACAGCACTCAAAACTTGATGGTGGTTATAGGTGCTCTTTATACAGCTGTCTTGTTTCTTGGCGTAAATAATGCTTCCACTGTACAACCTGTGATCGCAATTGAAAGAACAGTTTTTTACCGTGAGAGAGCAGCTGGAATGTATTCTGCAATACCTTATGCTATTGCACAGGTAAGGATGGCCAAAAAAAAACCTGAAACTCAAAACATTTGGGTCGGGATATTTGGGTATGGGACTAGGTACAAGATTAGTTACAAATATTTTCATGGATTTGGGATGGGTATGGTATTAGGTGTTACCCGTCTGGTTACCTGAACATGCTTTCTTGCATCAAAATCTAATATATTAATATGCTATATATTCTTAAAACATGTAAGTAGTATGCTAAAGTTGTTACAAACTTGAAATTATTAAAACTAGAGAATTGTTAGAAGTGTGGTGAGTATTGGATATTTCAATTTGGATTTTGAGCGGAGTTTAAGATCGAGTTTTGGGTAATGGGCATCCCAATGTATATTTTTTTTCCACATAAGATCACAAACAAGTATACCCCAAAACCCCAGCATATACCCCACGAACCTGACGGGTAATGATTAAGAAGTAGCCGATGAGCAATGAGTAATGGATACCCAACATGCATAAAACCAGGTATGAAACATGGTTTTGTAAAAGGGTATGTGAATTGGTTTTGTAATCAGGTATGGGACAGTTTTGTAATTGGTTATGGGACTAGGATTACCAATTCGCATATCACACTGTGCCGATTGCCATAGGTAACTTCTTTATGCATTTTTACTTTTGTAGATACAGTATTGAGTTTTATTTTTTTACAGGGACTTGTGGAGATCCCATACATAGCAACACAGACAATACTGTATGGTGTCACTACATACTTCATGATCAACTTTGAGAGAACTATCGGTATCAATTCAAAATGCATAACTCTTTATAATATGTGAATAACAATCCCGACTTTGATTATATCTTTACTTTTTTTATGCAGTGAAATTTTTACTCTACCTAGTGTTTATGTTTTTGACTTTCACCTACTTCACCTTTTATGGAATGGTGGCAATCGGTCTTACACCGTCTCAACAAATGGCTGCAGTTGTTTCTTCTGCGTTTTACTCGTTATGGAATCTTCTTGCTGGTTTTCTTGTCCCAAAACCGGTAACTAACTTAACTGATTGTAACTAGTACTGTTTTATTTTTATTTTTTTTTTGGTGCAAGGTGATATTAGTCTTTTCTGTTTGTAGCAAATTCCCGGATGGTGGATCTGGTTTTACTATGTGTGCCCAATAGCGTGGACTTTACAAGGTCTAATCGGCTCTCAACTTGCTGATGTGGATGAACCGATTGTGGGACCCGGTTATCAGGGGACAGTGAAAGACTATTTGAAGGTAGAACTCGGCATGGAGTCCAACATGATTGGTGTTTCAGCTGTGGTTATTTTTGCCTTCAGTCTATTCTTCTTTCTTGTCTTTGCTCTCTCCCTCAAGTTTCTTAACTTCCAGAAAAGATGAATTACACTTCAGTATCTGAATAGATCACCACGAGTCGCAAGCACGCCACATAGCCACAAGCGACCTTCGTCCCAATCTCCATCACACGGAGTGAGGAATCCTAAGGCACAAATCCATTGGTTACGAGGTCACATCTTATGTTCATGGCAACTTTTATGTCGTTGCACGCGTGTCAAGCCTTTAACCAGTTTGATGCACAACTTAATTTAGAATTCATCTAGCTTTTTTTGGTTTAAGTTTCATATGATACCTTATTTTTGCATCGTTTTGAGGTTACATTCTATGGCTCTCATTAACAGGTATTACGAGGCAAGTTATTGTTATTTGATGAACAAAATGAATTTTCTAGGCAGTTAATGTGTTACGTCTCTTGCTCCAATACCGACAAATTATATTTCTTTTGCTCATGAGAAGTTCATAGATTTGTTTTTTGTTGCTAGTAGGACTTTTATTACTTATATTTTCTTTTCAAACATCCTGGTGATATTTGAGGTCAAACAAAAATTATGTATTTCTAATCTTTTATCTCCAGAATCAATGTAAGCTTTGCTAATGTATTGTATAGTAGCTATATGCTTGTTATGCTATCTTTACGTTGTGCTATGAACCAACTAAGTTTGTTGAAGGTATTAGGTAAGGGTGTTTGAAGATGCAAGACAAGATGAGAAAAAACTGGGCAATTGGAGTTAAATAGTTTATCTATGTCGTATGTTCATAAAAAGGGGTACAAAACTATTAAAAGAATAAAATATAAGTCAAAACTCTATATATAAATATACATTTAAAGATCACAACTTGCTATACGAGTGGCACACCACATTTTCTTCCAATTAAACTGGGAAAATTTTACATTTACACCCCCATAACTATCATTTGTTCACATTCAAACCCTAAACTATGATCACATTTCATGGAATCAGTTTTTCTTTTCTCAAAACATCAATCCAATGTGCGATTGAATCAAGTGCAAGATACCTCTTTGTGAACCCAAGCCGATCTGCTTTCTCTCGTGTTCCTAGCATCTTCACCGGACACCGAAACAAAGCATCCAAGAAGTACCAATTAGCCAAATCCTCCATTTCGGTTTCGATCAACCCCTCTTTCGCCACTATCTCCTTCCAAACACCCCCTTTGTCGCTCATAAACCCCGCGAATGTGAACTCCTCGGACAACATATCCGAAGGCACAACCGCACCAAACTTCTCCCCGATCGCTCCCCATATGTCCTTCCAAGTTGAACCGTCTCCGTTTATTGAGTTGAATGCTTGCCCGTTGTTTGATTGAACCGACTCATTTGTGGCTGCCCATATTTGTTGTTTGGCCACGAGCCTCGCGTCCGATACGTCCACGAATTGCTCTTCAAAACACTCTTTTTTTCCTCCAAAAACAAAGGGAAGATTCAAGTACTTACAAATTGTCCCATAAACACATAAACTTCCCATGAAGTTATAAACGGTTTTTCTTGAACTCCCTATGATCAAACCGGGCCGGTGGACCGACCATGGGACCGCATCCGCAAGGCGCTCTTTAAGCAGATCTTCTAGACCATAATAAAAATTATACCCTAGTTGTGTTTCAACCCTTGGGCAATTCTCATCATAGTAACAAACCCTTTTGACCATATGATCTAATGAGCCTGAACCTAAAGACACATAGTGTTTGGTCCCGGTTTGAAGCGAGAAGTGCTTCAAACCCTTGGCTCCCAGGAGGATCGAGTCCAACGCGTTGGACATCATGTATTTATTTTGCTCATAACATTCAAAACTATCGAGTGGAAACTCGCTAGCCCACGTGACCCAGAACACATGGGTCACATCACGCAAATCAGAAAGCTTGATTTGCGTTTCAAAAGGATCAAGAAGATTGCATGAAATGAAATGGTAATTAGGGTTCGTGTGAACCGGTTGTTTCTTGATCATTGACACCATCTCCGGCCTCCTTGCGACACCATAAACCTTCCAATTGGATCTTGAAAGAAGCTTTTCAAGAAGCTGTTTTCCAACAAGACCAGTTACTCCAAAGATGATGGCTACATCTTTTGGAGCTTTTTTGGCTCTTTTTTGAAGCCTTTCAACAGCCATTTTTTAGGGTTTTTGAGTTTGTTATTGTATGTTGTAATATGGTATCCATTGATGAGCCTTTAGGGTTTATATAGTTGTGTCTTGTTTGGCTAATATTGGCCTCAACAACTGTCATTAAATAAAGTATTGAAGGAATATCAAGTGGGCTTTGACTCAAACATGCAACCGTATCTTTTTACTAATTGCTTGAATATAGGATTATATTCTATAGATGGATTCAGGAGGATTAATTCGTATTTGTTATGTTTAATTATTGTCAACATGGTGTTTCTTAAGATCTTAGAGATTTTATTTAAAAGTATAACTAGTTGATGTGATTCTTGCGGTAGTCTAGAATGTAATCTTTAAGTGGGTGTCAGTAGGGCTGCAAACGAACCAAACGAACACGAATAAAACGAGCATGAACAAGGCTTTGTACATGTTCGTTCGTTAAAAAATAAACTTGTTCATGAACTGTTCACGAACACTTACCGAACGATATTTTTTGTTCGTGTTCGTTCATTTAAAAAATGAACATGTTCATAAACTGTTCACGAACACTTAAAGAACGCAAATTAACACAAACAAAAGCAAACGAATATAAACAATTGTTCATGAACATGACGAACACAAATAAGCTCATGAATAAAAATAATTATAAATTTATTTTAGAATTAAATTTTCATTTTTTATTACAAACATAACATAAAATCAATAAAAAAAGTAGTTAACATAAATATAAAAATACTTGATATAATAGTCATAAAATACCTGACACAAAAATTAAGAATGTAAACGAACACGTTAACAAACATAAGCGAACACATTATCGAACATTCACGAGCGAAGATTAACAAACATAAACGAACACATTATCGAACGTTCACGAACATAAATGAACGAACGTGGCTTGTGTTCATGTTCTTTCGTTTAACTAAACAAACGAAATTTTCTTGTTCGTGTTCGTTCATTTACGAACATAAACGAACTTCTCGCCGAACGGTTCACGAACCTTTCGCTGAACGTTCAGTTCGTTTGCAGCCCTACGTGTCAGGCTTTTTGTACGAAGATAGAAAATATTTTAAATGCAAATCAATGTGAAATTAGGGCATGTGGTATAGTATAATGTCCCGGGCGTAAAAGCGTGTAAAACACATATCCTAAGAGGAGTGTTAGCGTGTGTGGGTTAAGGAGTGTGAAAGACTTTGACGGTAAAGATTAGATATCTTAGTGTAATTAGATTGACATATTGATTATAATAAATAATAATATACATCAATTAAATCAAATATACAAAATGCATACTTATTTTAGTAATTATGATTTTTAGTGTTTAGAATTTCATTGGTCAAACAATGAGGGTTTAAAGGGACAATACCTCTTGGTTTGAAACTTGTTATTCTGATAGAAACAGTTTTATAAAAAAAATCATTACAATTATATATTCTTGAAATTAACTCTATTTTGAAATTCATTTGTCTTCCAAAATCATATTAGATTAGTGAGTATATGCCACTGTTTCTTAAGCACGTCAATCGATATGGCCATGAGTTGCATCTATTTTTCAGAGGTGTTTTTCAGAGTGTGTGTTGTTCACTGCTACCCATGCCGCCACATGTTCTCCCCGTGTGGTGATTAGCAATGTGCATGGTTCGATTTAGGTTGGTTTTAACCCTAAACCATAACCAAATTTTCAGTTAACCACTAGTGATGCAGGAATCAAATACAAGATAATTTAATTGTACAAAAAGAAAAGATGTATAAATAAAATGATTTACATTCTTTTAGTTAAGTGATACACTCACAAACAGCTAGAAAGTTACTTGTTTTAATGATCATACTAAAATAATAATTATCGGGGGCCAAGATTAATAGAGGGCTAGTAGTTTAAATCTTTTGACATATATTGAGTTCGCCTCCGATTTAAGTTCTGTCATCAATAATCATTTCTGTGTAATTTAAATACGAAAGTTGTATGCAATTTAACCAAAACCCTTAAGCGTTGGCGCATAATAGATATAAAAAAATCTTAGATACGAATCTTATTCTAACTATTTTTTTATGATAACCTAACCTATGATAACGAGTTATAAGAATTGATGGTGACCAATTTTTAGTAACAATAAAACAATTGATCTCTTTGACCAGTCTATCGACATTAAACAAAACCTATACAAATAAAAAAAAGATATCGACTGAGATTTGACCACGTATGCGTGGGTAATAGTTACTTATTTATTGCCAAATTGCGATCAATTATATTCGTCTTGAGGGTCGCGTGATTTTGAGGGATATTAATTATTTTCAAATAATTTCCAAGCAACTACAAGAGAAGTATGTGTTGTAATTTACAAGTAAAATATATAATTAGTGTGAATAAGTTTATAAATTAAGAAATTGTGAAATTTTATAGGTATGTTACACTACTAGAAAACTTCATTTTTACCGGTTGATGACACATGGTTTCGTCCGTAGAACACATCATCGACGAATTTTTTTTGGTGATCAAAGCCCGTCTCGAAACTAGTCATAGGTACGATCACTATCACAAGTTTGCAAAGAACCATGGACGGCTAATTTAGCAATGAATTAACGATACATATTACTTGTGGTGCATATACATTTTGGTATTAAATCAAAGATACAAATCAAAAACGAAGTAAGATTTATATAAACCATTATCAATAGATCAACGTCATATTTTTTACGAAATATGACGAATTACCCCTAGAACTGTAACGCAAACAAAATTGAAAATCAATATTGGAAATGCTAGGTTTCAAGAACTGTTTTTACAAAAAGTTAGATTTGTATTGATCTGTTCTCGTACTTAATAATTTAATGTTGAATAATAATTGAAAACAAGTTTTTTTAAACCAAATTACATAATACATGAATCACGTACGAGTATTTTTCTTTTGCATTCACATGTCGCTAGAATGCATTTTTCTATTATTATTGAATGGACATGAATCAAATTTGAGTGTTTTGTTTATGTAACACTGTAAAATAAAAATGAAACTTAAATAAAAGTATACACAAAAGTGTAAAATTATGTTTATCATGACTATATATGTGATCATAAATTTATAATCTATTTATGAAAATAGTTATTTTTATGATTATGTAATAAATTATACCTCTAACTCATAAATGAGATTTGTGGTTTTTTTTGTATTTGATTAAACCTAATCGTTCATAGTTTTGTAGATGTACTTCTGTCATTCTTTTTTTATAAGTTTGGTCACCCAGGTAAATCCAATAACGAAAGGTCACTTACGTCCACGAATAAAGACAACGCTAGTGACCAGGCCCACATATCATTCTAGAGAAAAATCATCACGTAAATGCACACTGTAGTAAAACTATGATCCACTTGAAGCATATTGCACAAGTGAAACTCGAACCTATAACATCCACTTTAAAAAATCATGAAATGCCTCATTTCAAACCAATTGATGCATGGCTTATTGGTTCTATCATTTCTTTCTTGTTACCTCCATGATAGTTCGCATAAGTTCAGACATATTGTAAAAATATATATGTAGGCGTTATAGCTTTGTTTTTCAGCCATACTGATCCTATGAAAAATGAAACTATACGGATAATATTCTATAAACCACAAAAAAAACAACTAACGAGATATCGTATACCACCAATAATCCTTAAGCCAAGTGGTTGAGGTTAAGTACTTCAAAACTTTAAGGGATGTTTTGTATTCAACTCTCACTTGTTATAAAAAGAAAATTTTCAAATTGAGTCTGTTGTTTTTTTCTTATCTATAATGAGTTTTCTTTTAAAGTTAATCATGTGTTACATATATAAATAATGAAGATGATCGAATGAATTAATGACCCGTCAGTAATCCAATAATTAACCATTTAAAACCGAATGATTTTATTTGAAACGCATCAAATTTATTTCCTTCCTAGGTAATCTTTGAAAAGAAAAAAAAAAGAAAAGAAAAAAAAAAGTAGAAATGTGATGTGTAGTCAAAGCGGCGGAGCCGAATTGGGGTTCGGCGTCAAAAGACGGCTTTACGGGAAAGCTTAAAATAAGCCACGCACGGCGCATGAGGCTCAACGCTTTTCTCCATTTGCTTTCTTTTATACTTTTACGTTTATAATACTTTGCTTTTGAAGTTTTTTATATTTTAGAAAAATGAAAGTTGTACACAATAAAAAATTATTTGATCTGTTAACAATGTCATTTAGGTTATTCAACAATTATATTGAGGTATTGATGCGTTTATAGTGTAAAATTAATGTATTGTTTGAACTTCATTGAGAGATAAGTAACTTAATTATGTGAGTGTTTATGGTTTAGTTCTACTAGCTTTAACTTGGAGTACAAATGAGCCGAGTTGTTAAAATTAAATCGGTTAAAGTTTTAAACAAGCTCGAGCCTATATAAGAGCTCAGTTAATAAAAAAACTTGAAGCAAACTTTACTAGGCGTCTAGGCTTATAGTCGTAAGCTTAAACGAACCTATTATTTAGAAAACGAAAATAATGAATGCATGAATAAAATCTTAAACTTTGATGGATGGGAGGTAGAGATCTTCAAGATCATTTATCTTTTCTTCAAATTACACACGCATATAATTTGCTCAGTGTGAAAATTGATTGGGGTCTAGGTAAACCGTAATTTATTTTGAGGAAAAAAAAATTAGTCATAGATTAGATTTTATCAATGATGTTAATATAAAATGGTAATATGTAAGTATTTGAATTAGTTTGTTTCAAAATTAATAAGTATAAGGGAACTTGTTAATATGGGACGAGCCACTCATAGATGTTTATGTCTTTTAGGTAGAAGATCTTAGATGAACATTAAATATATTTGTTTAGAAGAATTTAAGAGTAGTAAATTTACGGTTAAAAACATATCATATTTGAAGACGATAAAAACAATATGTGAAAATGATTTTTATACGTCATAAGCATATAAAAATGTTATTATTCATACAATAAAAATCCGGTCGTATAAACTTTTATTTAGTTCATATGTAAATTAAATAATCTTTTAAAAATGGTGGATGTAAGGGCGAAGCTTGATCATGAGGGCCCTAGGGTGCGGGGGCATTTTTTTGTCAATAGTTTTAATTTTGGCCTGATAGTGTGATTCTTTTAATGTATAGAGTTATCTCCACCCCATCTGTAACACCTGGCCCCTCATACTAATAATATTGTTCGTTTTGCCCACAAGGAGCTCACGGATTTGCTTTTGATTGTCCGGGTGAAAACTTATCAGAAAGGTCACCCATCCCTAGATTGCTCTCACCTGAGCACGTTTAACTGTGGAGTTCTCATTTCATCCATAATCAATACGCCTAAAATACGTTGTTGATGTTAGAGGCATGACATTTTTTAAGAACCAGTAATCTATCATGTCCACGGCCGACGTAGGATTCACCTAGCGTGTTACAAACCCCCCCCCCCCCCTTTTGGGAGGACGAAGTTTGTCCTACCATCCTATTGATGGATGTGGGATTGGCCTAAAGTGTCACTCTGAACACTCCCAGGGACTCACCATCTTTGATGAGATTTGCCCCACCATCCCGAACGGCACAAGTGTGCCTTTGATACCATTTTGTAACACTCGGCCCCTCATACCAACAATATTGTTCGTTTTGCCCACAAAGAGCTCACGGATTTGTTTTTTGTTGTCTGGGTGAAAAGTTCTCAGGGAGGTCATTCATCCTTAGATTGCTCCCACCTGAGCACGCTTAACTGTGAAGTTCTCCTTTTATTTACAGTCAATACGCCCAAAACATGTTGATGTAAGAGGTATGACATTACTTATGAACTATTAATCTCTCCTGTCCACGACCGATGTAAGATTCACCTATGGTGTTACACCACCCGAAATCTAAAATATTTTATTTTTGCTGTCCAGCCTCTTATAGCGTAGTTTAAGTTTCACTACTAATCGATGATGAATAGTATCACTATTACACAGCTTGTTTTGTGTAGTTCACTTTTTTTTCTTTTTTCTTTTCTTTTTTTGCATATTTTAATTTTATCATCACTCAATTATTATTGTTGTTATTGGTATCGTAAGATCGTTATTATTGTTATTGTTATTATTATTTTATTTTTATTATTATTATTTATATTTTCTTTAAAACCAAGCCTACTCGGTATTTGGTTTCTTTATTAATATTATGTAAATAGTATTTTATAAGGTTATAAATATATCATCATGACATTTTTATTTTTAAATTAAACTTAACTATTTAACTTAAAATATATGAGGTATATTCCAAGCTCCTTCGAGTGTTAGAAGCAATTATAATACTTTACTTAAGATTGTGTGACTATGAAAAATCCTTTATAAATTGGATGGGATCTGATAGAGTAAACTGAGATTGATTTCCCCTTACAAATCACAATTATATTTAATTATATTTATTTAATTATTAACACATATTATATTTTAATCGAATATATAATTAAGTTATATGGTTCGTGAAACGCAAAGCAAAATTATACGTTGGCTATTCATTTTTATGAGCTGTACTATATGCTCTTTTATTAATATAGAATTTGATAACAATATAATAAAAGAATAATTAAATTTTAAATAGTGGATGATGAGGGAATTTTTTATATAAATTTCAAAAATAACTTACGATTCTTGAGTCTAGAACGAAATAAGGTTATAAGATTCGACGCGATTAATATAATGTATATTAATAAAAATGTATTATTTATTACATATCTATAAATAAGATAAAAGAGTCTTAATTTATTAATAACTATGTTGTGACGAGATCTTGTAATAGATAAAATTTTAATTTGTTTGTTTCACCTGATGGTAAGAATAAATAGTTGAATAAAACTACTACTATTATTATTATACTGTGTAAATATTTAGTGATTATATTTTAAGTATTTAGGTAAGATAATATTTAATTTAAGTAGTATGTAGTTTTAAATATATAAATAACAAATGTATATTTAAATATGACTTTAAAGTAATATAAATAAGATAATACTTAATATAAAAAATTAAATAATGTCATGTTCGTTAAATAATGTATACATGAGAAAAGTTTATTAAATGTGGGAAAATTAGTAACTATTGCATAAAGTATTTATATCATATGCTTAAAAGGCTATATTAGATTTTTAGAATTTTAAATAAAATTATAATCATTTCCTTTCAGATATTATATAATAATATGGATATACCATTTATTTACTTAATAAAATAAACCACTTGTGGGAATCAAGGGAGAGACATGGTTCGCATTATTTGTTACTTGTGAAAATAACAAATTGCCGATTGGTCCAAGTAGGCCTCCATTGCTAACTTGCTAAGAGGCTAACTTGCTAAGAGGTTGTTTGTTTTTGGGCTGATCCGGCTGACCGTGCTGACCCGGCTGACCGTGCTGATTCGGTCAGCGGGTTAGCTCGTTTGATTTCGGCTTCGAGCCCGGCTGACCGGGTCTCCAGTGCTGACCCAGACCTTGAAAAAAATGTGCTGACCGGCTGAC
>BJCM01035033.1:1944-13784 GCA_018326385.1 Flaveria bidentis | reverse complement strand
AACTATGCACAACAACCTCAAACCTATATAGTAAATTCATTATACTTTAACACACAATAATACTATGAAATATTAAACATTATAAACATCAACCACATATTATATTTCATTTAACCCATTCATTACATATGTGTAAGACATGAAATACATTTAGATTAAGCACATAAACTAGGGACATATGTATCAACAAGAAAGGTAACATGAAAACAAATAGATGTTTGCTTCATTCACCCTGTTTCTTGTCTTGACACCAGCATTTATATGCCAATGATGTTCTCAACTTGATTCTCTTTATGAATTCTTAGTCTAGAGATTACTTGGAGTTGTTGAGATAGATCCAAGTTGGAGAAATTTGTTTCAAGAAGTTCAGCGGATAGATTGATTGATTCAACTATCGAGACTTTATCTTTAGCATATTTCATACTCAATTTCTTGTCAAAAGATTGTTTAGTACTACAATTATCATGAGACTCTTCATCTGGGGAGTCATAATGAGAAAGTGAAAGATGAACCATATTGTTTGTGGTACTAGCATCTACTTCCGTTGAAATTTGCTAAACTGTAATAGCAGATGACCTGTTGTGATTGATCCATTCTGGTAGATCTACCCTGTGGTGTTAAGCACTTAGGACTTGTATGTCTGCTGTCCTATTAAGAGAGTCTCCTCAAACGTTCCAAATCAAATGGTTAAATGCATTTGTGAATCCATTTAGATTAAATATCTGACTTGGAGTATTTGCAACACTATTTATGGAATATTTATTAAATATGACATGTTTAGATTCCTCAATAGTGTGGTCAACTTTGTTGTATACTCTGTAAGTCGTAGCTTGTGACGGGTATCTTACAAAGAACCCATCTATTGAATTTTTAGCAAATTTAAATACATGATCTTTGGTATTTAGAAGGGTGCATAGACATCTAAACGGTCTTAGAAAACCTATGAATGGTCTTCTCTTATAATACAATTCATAAGAGGTTTTTGCATGTGTGTTGACTATCAACACTCTACTCTAAACATAGCATGCAATGCTAACTACTTCAGCCTAGAATGTTATAGGAAGTTTAGAATGAGACAACATGGTCCTTGTAGCCTCAATAAGTATCTTATTTCTCCTCTCAGCAACTCTATTTTGCTGAGGAATTTTAGGAGCACTATATGACCTTACAATAACTTTGGATTCAATTTGGTTCTTAATTTTGACAGTAAATGATTTTAAAATTTTAATAATTTCATCTTTAGGTTCTAAAAAGAAACCCAAGTGAATTTGATAAAATCATCTATTATTACCAAACAATATGATTTTCTTCCTAAACCTTTTACACATGTTGGCCTAAAAAAGTCCATGTGTAGCAAATATAAAAGAGCTGTGACTAAATTCAGTTATTTGGACTTAAGATAAGATTTGTGTTGCTTTCCTTTTTGATAAACAACATAATGGTTAGCACATGCAAACTCTTGGTTTGGCAATCTTATGATTAACCCATTTCGACTAGTTTATTCATGCTTTTGTGGTTTACATATGTCAATATTCTATGCAAAGGGAGTATTCATTTATTGAAGCTTTGGAAATAAAAGATGATACATTTCCTGCAGGTGATACATTCTGCATGTTGAGCATGTATATATTGTCCTTCCTGGGAACTCCAAAAAGAATTTTGCCATTTGGAATTTCAAACCTACTAGATGAGACAATACATTCATGCTCTTTGAAAAGAGAGTTATGTTTTTTTGTCACACAACTGAGACACACTAAGCAGGTTATAGTTTAACTTTTTCACATAGTTCACCTTGTCAAAGCTTACCTTGCCATTGCTGATTGTTCCCTTGCTGGTAATGTATCCTTCTTTTGTATCACTTCCAAATGCAACAGATCCACCGTAATATGGTTCCAGATTGAACAGGTGTGATCTGTCACCTGTCATATGTTAGGAGCATCCACTATCTATAATTCACAAGTTAGTTTTGGCCTATGCATGATATTGCAAATAAATAAATTAGTTAGTGATTAATAAGGACCCAAGCCTGTTTTGTCTTGGCTCTTCCAGTTTTCAACTATTGTATATCAATGATAAATGCTAAAAGGGTGGCATTTGGGTTGGGGTTATCTAAAAATTCAATAGATGTCTTTGGTTTCAAGGCTTTTCTTTTGAATTTACTTGATACTTTGACATCATCCTTCTAGTGACGACCTATTAAAGTGTTTAGCATGGTGAAGGGTTTTCTAAATTATTCTTCTTCTTTTGGTCTGCAACTGTTGACTTATTTGGCAAATCCTTCAGAAATGCTTATTTTTCTTTGGAATTGGCACTAGAGGAACTTGATTGCCAAACAGTTTTATGACCACCATCTTTTCCTTTTGATGTTTGTTTGGTAGTTGTAGACTTCCTTGAGGGTTTAGGTTTGTTGGGATGTTTGATGAAGTGTGCTAGAGGGTTGTATTGATAGTCTTTTTGCAAAAGGACTATCTTCCTTACATATTGGTGTGTGATGTTCATCTTCTTCTTTGCGAACTTCATCATCTTCCTGATCTCTTTTCATTCTTACCTCCCTCGGCTCCACCCGTCTTCTTGTTTATCTTGTGATCATCATGGGTGGTTAGATTTATCTTCTTCTTTGGAAACATCTTGTTATAGATTTTTACTTTCTTAGAAATGGTCTTTTGAACATATGGTTGGAGTCCCATTTCTGAATAGTTCGAGGTTTCCGCCTAGCAACTTTTGTTAGGGTTCTTTTTGTTGTAACTTTGCTTTGGATGAAGCTTTGTCTTGTTGGAGGGATTTGACTGAACAGATAACCGATTGACTTGAGAAGATGGCTTTTCTTTTACAAATTTATTTTTCTTAATCACAACCTTCTTAGCTTTTTCCATGAGTTCTTTTCTCATCTCTTTTCTCCTCCTCTTCATCTACTTCCTCTCATCCTTCTTTTTTTTCTGTTGTCTCAATCTCTTTAGTAGATACCCTTGTACATATGGGTTTTCAATAGATACTTGCATCTTTACCTCAAGGTTGCATTTATGGGTATATGCGGGAGTGTATGTTGCTGGTGTTTCTACAAGATTATACCCTAAACATGTCTTGGTTTTATACAATCTTTGGGAATTTTTAGTAAAAACAAGTAATTTTCGAAATTTTCAATTTGAACATTATATTTATCAGAATATGTTTTAGCTATATCTAAATCATATTATGTTAATTTCAATATACTCAAAAGATCATCAATTTATTTCTCTAGATTGGTTCGCTCATGTTTTAATTGTGAAATAATCTTTTCTAGCTCTATTATCTTTTCTTTTTGAGCTTGATCGTTTTTTAAAATCAATTTTAAGAAGATTGATTAATTCAACATCATTCATGAGATCCAGATTGTGATTTATGTACAAGTTAACATTTGCTATGCATTCAGGTGTACAGCATGGTTCAGAAGTTGCTTGAGGTGAGGAGGTTGAGCTTCCAGCCATCATTGCATTGTCGATGGGAGTAACATCTTCCATTTGGAAGCTTTAGTCAATCACCTCTTCTCTTAGGACTATAGTTGTTGCATCTCTTTGGTTGAATGAAGTGGAAGGACCTTGATGAGTTAAGTGTTGTAAAAGGTTTGATAAACTTGGAGGAGATGGGTTTGACTTTGGTGCTTTGCATTCCTTGGCAAAATGCCCAAGTTAGTTGCAGTTGAAACATTTCACCCTTGCTTTTGTAGAACCCAAATTCTGATCTTCTTTTCTTTGGGAATTTTCTTTCGGTCCTCTATTGAAACTATTTGGCCCTGAAGGAAATCATGCATATAGGGTAGTTGATATCCATTTCATTAAGATCATTTGGATGAATTCACTCCAAATCTTTTTTAGAGTGTTGAAAGAAGTTGTCTTGGTCACAAACAAAGGAAAAGTTTGAGGGTTATGATTGTAAAAAGGACGGTAATGATTGAGATTTATTGGTTGGAGATTCAGGATAAGTGATCAGCGGTACTTGATGAGTCACCATAGGAGTTTGATACACTTGGGAGTGGGAGTGGGAGTGATAGTGAACGGGCTCCTGAATAGGGGCCATGAGAGCTGATGACTTTGAGAAGTTTGAAGATCTGCCTAGTGATTCTTCATCTGCATCCACCCATTTGATAAGCACTAAGGATTCCGTATAACTCCTCGAGAGTCATTGTATTTAGATATTCAGTTCTTCTGATGGACATAGTGTAAACTGTGCATGTTTTTGTTAAAGATCTCAAGAACTTTCTGAGAACATCACTATTCTCCATTTTCACTCCACCTTTATTATAAGAATCTAGAAGTTCTCAAACTTCTACTTAAAACATTTTTTCGTTCTCTTTCATATGTACCATTCCTTCAAATCTAGCATACAATGCTTCCCACAACTTCAGAGTTGTTATGAATTTCTCGAGGCCATGCATGATTCTATTTGGTATGCTAATTTTGATCAGCCATAGAGCCTTTGAGTCAACATCCATCTTTTTCAAATCTTCATCTGAATACTTGGTGGCATCTTTAGGGATCATGACTCCACTTTCATAAGCAGCTTGAACCATGGGACATATGGTCCGTTCAAATAGAGAGTATGAGTCTCATGTCTTGTTTTCTTATGAAATCCTCCATTTGAATTTTTCAAGTATCATAGTCATGTGGTGTAAACATGAGAGATTTATCTGAGTTTCATTCTCCAAATCATGCTTACTAGAAAATAGCTACAATAGTAATTTTGAAAGGATATATGGGTATGAAAAAATGTGGTGTTTGATAGTGTGGTCAAAGGAAGAAACAAGTGATTTGTTAAAAAGTAACTTCAAGCATCTCTGATACCACCTTTTGTGTCAAATGATGTTAGATTAACAAGAACTTCTTCTCTAATCAGTAGCTAATGCATGCAGAATCTAAGTTAACTACTTACTAACAAAACACAAATACTTTGAGTAAGGATAAACACACAAATTGTTTTTTCAAAGTATTCATTTGATTAATCGTTTGAGTACAAATGATACAATCGGTAGATAAACCAAATGGCTGGAAAAGCTTGCCTTTACTATAAAAGTGTGAGGACTTTATGCTATGAAATCTAAATAATAAGAATAAACTATTCTATGTTCCATTTGTACAACAAAATAGAAAATCGGCACATCAGGGTTAGTTAGATTCAGTACTATGTTGTCTTCAAAAGGTAGAACACGACAGTTGTCGGTATAGATAGTATTGTCTTGTGTAACACTTGATCAACAGCTCTTGGAGTTGAGTGATGTCAGTAGCAGTCGATTGGTAGTTTTTTAGTTAAAGCTGATTGATAGTTGTTCAACATATATTCATCGGCAGTCATTCACCATATGTGATTCGATAGTGGATTCGGCACTTGGTAGCATTCGACATTTAGTAGTTAGTGTTGAATCTTTGAGTTTTCGTTAGCTTTATTCTCTTTATAGATCAACAAAAACAAATAAAGGTATAATGGTTAAACAGAAAATTAAGAAAAATTATATAACATTGATATGCAACTAAGACCAGTAATACTTAAACTTAAACTAATTGTTTATAAGATGTAAATAGTTTTTTGCGTAATGATATTGAAGGTTATAGATAATTAGTAAAAGTCATATCAATAGAAGTTTGTTAAAAAAAGTACATAACTGAAAAATATGAATAATATCATGAATTTTATAATTATTTAAAAGAAAAATGTTTATTTTGAAAGAAAATGTGAAGGAAACTTATATTTTAATAGAATAAAAATTTGTCAATGGTAATATAAAAATTAATACTTAATCCAATTTGTTAACATAATTAGCAATTTCTTATAAATTTTGGAAAGATGTTGAATAATTTAAAAGTAATAAATGATCATGAATATAATATTTATTGTAACTGATATAAGTTAATAGTTTACAATTTTTTT
Source organism: Flaveria bidentis (assembly GCA_018326385.1). NCBI lineage: Eukaryota > Viridiplantae > Streptophyta > Magnoliopsida > Asterales > Asteraceae > Flaveria > Flaveria bidentis. The sequence goes on along the minus strand of BJCM01035033.1, from coordinate 7,886 downwards.
GTAACTATTGGATGATGTAATGAAATGTGGCAATGCAGATATGGTGTTTACATGGATGAGTTAGAAAAATGTCACGTGCATCGTATTCATAATTAATTTTTTTTATTATAGTTTATAGATTAATTGGTGTAAGTATATATGTTTATGTAGATACCATTGGTTTTGATGTGTATAACTATTAAGCATGCTTACATAAATACAACTCTAATTTTACTATCAAAGTTAAGGTTTGTTGAAAAAATATATAGCCCTAACTACCATGAAATGTGCCCTTTTTTCTTTTTTTATATAAAACAAACTAGGTTTTTCCTCCCCGCTCTTCGCGTTGGGGTTCACCTTTTGTTGTTTGAGTAAATTAAAGTACAAGAGTTGTAATATTAAATCAAATAATAAAGATAGTTTATAATGCTTAAAATCAAACTGTAGTATACTTCTGAACATATAATGATAGGATATGAAGGGTTGCTCTTAGAAGATCCAAAATATTGAACTTTTTGCAAAGCATTCTTCTTATTGTCATTTGCCCAAAACACCCAGAGTTGTTTCAGAAAGTCCATGAGTTGTTATATTATCCATTGTGAATTGATTCAAAGTCACATGCTTGCTTTAATTATTATTTAGATTTAACTTTGAAATACATATATTTTTGTATGATAAAAGTATAACCCTAATGGGAGATCACTTTTCATGCAGGTTTGGCTTTGCTAATTCATTGACCATGATTATAAGAGGAAGAAGTACCAAGGAAGTCTCATTTCTAGCTGAATTCAGTTAATCCGCAAGAGAATGTCACAACAAAATTTTGATAATAATCCATAACCCCAAATATGATATGAACTTATAATCTGATTTCCAATCTCACTGCCAACTATTTAATCAAATGCACTTGCTGCACAATTAACATAATAGAAAGTCATTCATTGTTGTTTTTGGTAAAGTTACATGCACTACACCATAAATCGGATGGAATATCCTGATCTTGGATAATTTTATGTTTCTCATTTTCAATTCCCTACAGATGTTACAATAATCTATAACAATTGTAGGTTTGGTTTTACAATCAAACTTACCAAGTCGTATGCGTATATAGTGCTTACATATAATATGTGTGCATACCAATATAACAGGTAAAGAAACCTTACCTGAACCTGTCATCGAGCAAGGCAGGAAGGAAAACCAAAATGTCTGGCAAAAAGCACCATTCAAGACCAAGATTTAGCAACATTGCAAGATCAGATTTCAATTTCATCTAAAAAAACAGTTAACATAACATGTTTGTTTCGCGGTTTACAACTAACCATCAAATGTATGTAGGAGAAATGAACAAATATTAACAATAGCAAACTTAAATTTGCCTATATTTTTTTAGGTCCCTAATAATCATGTCAACATCTGAGTGGTCATTGATATTCAGCAAATGATTTACAACAAAGAAGATTTATCAACTGAAACCACAATGAAAACATCAAGAAATTTAGATCAAAGTAACCCAAAGCAGCAACAAAATATTTATAAACTGAAAATACCATTAAATTGTCGAGAAATGAATTAAAAAAAAAAAACAATCGGAGTCTTTAAACATAGTACTGAAGCAAACTATAAACATAGTACGGAATCCAAAAGTGTCAAGCAGCCTGGAGCCTTTAAAAACCATAAAAACACATATTTTAGCAACTATCTCATACAAATCTTGAAAAATGTGTGGAAGAAAGCATTGATTTAAGTAGTATCTCTCTTCGTAAAAACCAACTTAAAACATAGTTATCCCTCCAAAACGTAAACATATAAGCCTAATGCCACCGATTATTTAATTGTTTAAGTAGACAACTGAGCAGCTGGACCAAAAACAGAAACCATTTTAAGCTAACAAAAGAAGCTAACATAAACATCCATTTTCTCTTCTCCCGGTTAACGTTTGCATCCATATGTTGCCGATCCTTTCACGATCACAATACGACAATACGACATGAGGTTCACTCTTTCTCTCCCTTGTTCTTTTCAACGTGGCAGACGGTTGTCTCAATCGACGGTCACGATTTAGCATCTTATTGTTGATCATCACGTATCTTTTTTAATAGTATGTAATTAAATGAGTGTTGAATCAAGCTTTTTGACAAGGATTTATGATAAAAGAAATTTTTTTGTCTATCTTTTTATTTCAAAACATCTGGATTCTATAAAAACTGTTGATACCACATACATGTAGTATGATGACAGTGCATTATGCATATTTAATATAATACTAAGTAGCATACAGTCGGTTTGACACGTTAATTTTTTTTTTTTGTTTTTAATATATAAATATTATATTTAAATTAAAGATACAAAACTCTTGATTTTATGGAGTAACATTAAAAAAAAGTAATAAATAATAATAATAATAATAATAATAATAATAATAATAATAATAATAATAATAATAATAAAATATGAAAAGATTATAAACGTTTGAAAAAAACATATAAGAGTTTTCTAGTTTTCTTCTCAATAATAGTTTTTTCTTGATCTTTTGTTATACACATATAAGGAAATTTTTAAACAATAAAAAACTAATTTTTGTTTTGATGTAAATTTACAGTATTAAAAGATATGATGCATTAAGTAGTAAATTAATCAATAAACAAGGTTTTAAAAGGGAAAAAAAAGTTATAGCTTTCTTTTTTTCTATAAATTTTGCCATCTGCCGATCCGATTCACCAAATTGATCAAATGAAAGTTGTTCAAAGTACTGAACTAGACAACAGACCAATTGCGTAGGCGTTCTTGTTCGACTTGTTAGTGTGGTGTGGTTTTAAGAACACTACCAATACCATGTTATGGAGAAAGAAAATATAATAAGTTTGTAGTCTAGTAGAAATTTAAAAGAAACCAATCTATGAAATTGCATGTATATACAAAAGTTAGCAATTCAAATTGTATGAATCTTGATATTTTTGTTCCCAATTTACTAAGCCTGATCTAATCACCCCCAAAATTGAAAGAGAAAAAACAAAATCTTAAAACATTGGTAATTACTAAATAGTACATTTAGAGGGTAAAAAAATTTAAACATTTGTTGATGAAGTTGAATGAATCTCATTGATGTTTTGCCTACCCATAAGCCAAAGTAAAGTTCTCCTTGCAAAAGATGGTGGATTTGATGCTTCTAGTGACTCCAACCATTGAGAATCTTGAATTTCTTGCCCATCATCCTCCCACCTCTTAATACCCAATTCAGAATTAGCCCTTCTGTTTGCCTTTGATTCATTCCGATTTACCGGAAAACGAAAAGAAAAAGACCCTCTTGTTGATGGCCCAATATTTGCGGTCATCGTTGATGTAGCCTTCTCTTTATGGCCTCTAAGCCAAATCTTGGACACTGAAAAACTCTCCCTTTTGCTTTTTCCAATTGCACCAACTTCACTACAACCACCAAAGAAAACTTCAATTCCTTTGAAATCTCTCCTAGAATCACCACCACATTCGGACATTGTCTGCCGGTGACTTGAGGTGATTGGAAGTGAAGATTTCTTGCTACCTTGCTTCTTTACTTGGGCCCTGATTGGTACTTGTAAAGATGAACTCTCATTCATCACATATTCAAAAGACCCCATTGAAAAACACCTCCTACCATCAATTGTTTGCTTCTCACTACTACTCTCACCAACACCATCTACACTCTTCAACTTCCCAAGCTTAATAGTCACAACTTTCTCCTTACTCTCATCTTCTCTCACCACTTCATGACATTTATGATCACACTCAAATTCTCCATTACTCAAATGGGAATTCACTCTTTGGATTGATGCACCATTTGGTTGATCAGAACTCACCATCTCTCTAGAAACCTCACCACTTCCAGACTCAAGAACAAGCACAATTGGTGAGCAACAAGTGTTTGGAGTGAAATCAGCAAGCAAACTACCTCTACAAAGAGGACAAGTGGAGTGTGACAATAACCATGTATCAATACAATCCATATGAAAAGCATGACTGCATTTTGGCAACAACCTAAGCTTATCTTCACCTTCAAACTCACACAAACACACAGCACAATCAAAAGGGTCTTTGACACCAATGATGGATTTGTAAGTGAACACAGGCAATGTGTCAATGAAAGATTGGTCGACTCCTGAGTCATGGAGATGAAATAGTTGCTGTAACTGTCCTTGAAGAACACTCACGTTATCAAACTCATCTGGGTCTCTATTGATTGGTCTCATAAGGTATCTAATAAGAAGATGAAGCAACCCAGAGATGAAGAAGATGAATGCAAGAATTATGATGATGAGTAGAACACTTGGGCTCACCTTATCGTTAAGATTGAAGGTGTGTGAGTGGTGGTTGGCGGTGGCCGGAGGTGGTGGCGGTGGTGGCGGTGGCGGTGGGAGAAGTGAGTAAGGTCTTTCATAGTTAGAAACAACGATTTTCATGTTCTTGTTACGGAATGAAAGAGAAATATGTAAACTTTGATTCTTTGAAGTAGTTTTGTGAATCTTAAGTTAAGAATCCACAAAGGAATTTTGAAGATTTTTGATGTCTGTGTGTGTGTGAGATATGATTATGAAAATTGGAGTTTGGTGGGATTAAATGTTGCATCTAGCAAATTAGATTTCAAAAATGGAGAGGAAGATGAACGCATTTATTGATGGATATGAAGGAGAAACATATGTGGTGTTTACATTTGATAATCCTAAGTGGTTATTTATCAAGGTATAAACTTTAGTATTTTATGGGTTAAATGAAAAAAATGTTTAATTAAATATTATTTAGTTAAAAATATTATTTGTTTAAAATATCAAAAACAAACTTATTTAATAAAAAGAAAAATGAATTATCGTGTAAAGACGTAGAAGTTAGACAAAAAAACAAGAAAATTAACACGGAGTTGAAACTTATGTGTTCTTATTTAATCATTTGTGACATATAGTTAGTTTTACTAAATTATATAGTTAATTTTATTAAATGATATAGTTAATTTATTAAATTATATAGTGTTGTTCACTTTTTGAATATTTTTTTATTATAATATTACTCAAGTGCATAGTATGCATACGTGTGTATCTATCGTACAAGTGTGTGCTCACATGTCTATAGATTATGAAATACATTTGCAAAATTTGACTTTTAATGTATTTTTAGAAATTCAATCATATCATAATAATTATTGAAAATGACACAACATTAACTTAAGCACTACTCAATTGAACTCAATTGTAAGTTATATTGCTGTAAAAAATATTTCACAATTAATGAAAATGTTTTAAAACATAGCCAAATTTTATAGATTGCGTCCAAATAAAAATAACTTGAACAATGACATTCAAACTAAAGAATATAAAATATATTTCACTATAATGAAACAAAACTGTGGCGCTAATTCTATAAGATGAAATGGGTATTGCCAAAATATTTGCAAGACAACAAATTTTATAAGATGGAAATGGATATTTAAAAAAGGCATTGGAGATTTTCCATTTCATCAACTACAAAGCCCCTTAAGTTGACTTGAAGATGGAAGCATTGCAAATCTCAATGCACATTTAATACAACATTGAATAGTGTAATTATCACAAACAATAATTTCTGTACACAGGTTGAAAAATAATACCGATTTACATATTAAATGCATGTAAATTTGGCTTATATTTAATCAACAAGTTCCTTTTTTTATTACGTATTGACTAAATTGCATTTTAATAAGAAAATAAGTTATTTCTTTTTTTTATTTTGAGTTAACTACACATGCTCACTCTCATAAGATTTCTATTTAAGTTTCATTGCTAATCATCATTTACTAGCTTTACTAAACTTGTGTTTTACAAGTGTTATAAAAATAAATTATTAAATTTATTAATTATAAAACACTATCATAAAATATATTATGATATGATATGACTGAAATTACGTATTAATAAGTACCATAACTAATAAAAAAATGGTATCAGGTTTTTTAAAATATT